>JAUYWH010000026.1:1535875-1550144 GCA_034779795.1 Ctenopoma multispine
CCTGAAAAAGAAGGGCCAACACTGCAAATACTGACTCTTTGCATAAATGTCATGTAATTGTCGATAAAAGCCTTTCAAACGTACAAAGTGCTTGTAATTATATTTCAGTACATCACAGAAACAACTGAAACAAGATCTAAAAGCAGTCTAGCAGCAAACTTTGTGAAAACTAATATTTGTGTCATTTTCAAAACTTTTGGCCACAACTGTACACTTCTGGAGGGTTCACTGTACTTTAATGCATTGGAACACCAGCTGATAGACTTAACGCTACTACAGACACATTACTTTGTCAGTGTAAAACTTAAAAAGGAAGTGACAGTTCCTCTTTTAACAAGAAATATCAGATTTCTAGGAGCATCTGGGAGTATTAACATACAGAGGACTCCACCACGAAAGAAAGGAAAAAGAGCTGGAATGTCAAACAGGCTGGCAGCATGTTGTTGTTAGCAGGCCCTGTTACTTCTGGTGTGTATCTGCAAGTGAGTGGTTCCACTTCAGCTGCACTGTAACTATTTAACAAAGGCAAGCATTCACTGATCACCTGTATTCACAACAAGAACATGACTTCTTAAGTTTTTCCATCAATTAATAAAAACTAATTATAGCACATAAAACAGACAACTAAATATGCAGTAATTTTCTTCTTACTCTGTGAAAGCAAAGTGATGAGAGAAACTACAGTGCATGACAGTCCGGAGCCAAACTGTCAAGCAGCCATTCCGGCAGGTAACAACAACACTACTTACATTCAATACTGGTGGATGGTAAAAGATCAGCATGGACTTTTGGGAATTTTCCAGCAATGGCAGGCAGACCTTTGTGTTGCTCACAGCATCACTAAAGTCCCCAAAAGTCCATTCCTCAAAGACATTTCAACAATACCCAAGTCTGAGAGAGTCACTGGTTTCAATACAGAAACCAGCAGAGACTTAATACTTGCCCAAGACATTGTGTGCCTTCTCTTTCAAGCAGTGATACAGAAAACCTAATTAACTGAATAATTCAGTGCCAAAAAAAGACAAAGAAAACCATAACACCTAAAATAATTTTAAATATAACACTGACATAATTTAATGCTGGGGATAATAATGCATTCAACGTGCATTCAACACACGTGCACTCTGTTACCTGATAAAAGTGAGTCTAACACATTAACGCTGCTCATTTTGAAATCCCTAAAAGCTTATGTTGGTATGATGAACTGAGGAAAACACATCACCAAAACCTCCGTGCCAGGTGTGTGTGAGACGTGCTAGGTGGCTAACTCTAAACTTCATTCAGGTCGTTTCCTAGCACCAAACCACAAGGGAAAAACACCCTCAGGCTACATATATCTCAACTGTTGAACCAATTATAACTGGACAGTTTTCCGTGGACACTCTTCAAACTGACTATATATAGCAAACTCACTGTGGCGGCTAACGTTTTCACTGTTCATGACCGTTTTCTGTGTCGTTCAAATAACTGAAAGCGAGGGAAAAAACGCCCCCCCCCTCTCTCAAAGCCTCTCCAGTGAGGACCACAGCCACTAAAAGACACACACGCTGTGAGCCGAAACTTTCTATTCATGTCGACTAATGAGAACATATGAATTATAGCTTGTTACACAGGCCTATACGCCGCTGTTGGCCCCGTCGACATGTGTTTCCTTTACCTGTACCTAATGTCACCACCAGTCAGGACTAATCATAACCTAACCGAAGTCCTAAGCCCAGCGAAGAAGGAGCATTTTACACAGAAACCTGCTGCGACACCGTCCCAGCCAGCAACACTGTCCGTCTTCTCCAGTTTCATAGGTGAAGCGTTTAAACCATCTAGTTGCGCACCGTTTTTCCACCATGTTTACCTCAATACCTCCGCATTCTTCACTAAACAGCCGACAGGTGAGTTTTAACTATTTCATTTTACCTAACGTGGCCGCAATATAGTGTAATTTTCTAAAACCCGAGGAGCGACTCAAACCAAGCGGCCTGACCCCTGTAATGGGAGAGCAACATGGCTGGTGTCTCTCGACAGTTACCGCGAACCTTACCGTTACACAGAATGCTGCGGCGCTCTCCTGTGGGCTTGAGGTAGGCCCCAGTGGAAACACTGTGATTTGACTGTCTGCTGTAAACGAGGACAGGCCGGAGAGCCAGCAGCTGCGACACAGAGCTCCACACTGGCTCAGAGCTATGCTTTGGGTGACTTTTCCTCAATATGGTGTGCTGCTAAACCACACAATAGCCTCAGCGTCGCTAACAACCACCGTCAATCCCGTTCTGCCCGCCAACAGCACCACCGGAAGTTACGCCGGTGGACAGTCTATGGTTGACACAGCATTGTGGGAGTTGAAGTCTTTGCCGTTCCGATGCAGAACCCATACAGCCGAGGCCAAGGTGTCCCCAAGTACCTCTTGAGACGACCTGGACGTTGATCAGAGCTCACTGGAACTCGAAGAATAAGGACTTCACGTCATTCCAGCAAATAACCAGGCACAAATAACTAAGCTCAGCCACAGACTAGCCTACATTACAGATGCGATAAGATGACAAAGACGCACATTCAACAACTGAATTGAATTTTTTGGTAAAATAAAAACAAGTGTGTTATCAAATCTGTCATTTAGACTACATAAGACTACATGAGACTCTTTTTTTATCAGATGAGTGTAGAACGGGACTGGAGTCCATCTGTGGCACAGACTTGTGTGTATAATCCACTAATAATGTGTATGTATCCACTAATGAATTCCAATACCCTTATAACTTACCGACCAAAGAGAAATCATTGAAATGTACTCAAATTGAGCCTCACTCACTTTAGAAGTGAATATCTCTGCACTACTGCCATTGACTCTGACCTAACTGGAAGTGTCAACAGTGAATAGGAGAAGAAAAGTATGGGAGAGGCTTTAAAAAGCTAGCTTGTTCAGATGCAAGCACCCAAAATTATTTAATTATTTAAAAACTGGCTCCCTGGTGCCACTGCTGCAACTTTATAGTATTGTTTCATCCATATTTTATTTTTTAGTTAATTTGTCTAGTCTTTTTTGGTATTTGATGATCCAGGCCTATTACTTTTGGATTTAAACACTGTCTGCCAGCTCCATCATCTCATTGCCATTCATATCATTACTGTACAATTATTGTAAAATATTGTGATGTAGTTTTAAGTCTATATTACCCACCTCCAAATACAAGGAGGAGTAGGCCTAACATGTGCATCAGAAAGCAGGAGTCCCACAGGCCAACTACCATTGTATAAAACGGTTTGAAAAGAAATGTTTTCATGCAACCTACAGACAGAATTCAGTTAATATGTAATATTAACATTCACAAGAAGGTGCAAATACTTCCCCCAACTCCATAAATGGAAACAACTGCAGGATTTGCTAAGGTAGTCTGGGTGACAAAAGTAGTCACTTAGATTCTCTACTGTATTTGTAATATGTGTTTCAGAGGTTACAGAGGTTACACATATGTGTTTCAAACTAACACGTTTTCAACGTCCTGTGTGTGTTGTGGATGCTTGATATGGTCCGTGTCCCTGTCTCTCTTTATGTAACACTGCCATCTGCTGGCGACTGCTAATAGGTTTAGGAACCCTCCAGAAGCCTTTTTAAATATGATTGTTTGGAAGCTGAAGTTCTAATAGATATATGCATATTTATGCATACCGTCAAAATATCTTTTTTATTTTGTTCACAACAGAAGACAGTAACAAACAGAACACAGAACAGAGAAAAGGAGCAGGAGAAATAAGAGGGATGGAAATAAATATGTGGTTAAATATCAAAATAAATAAATAAACAGGGGTGGGGGATGATGTGGGAACGCATTCCGTCCAAATGGACCATCAAGGTGAAAGCTGACTCATTGCTTGTTTCGCTCTTGAACAGCTCCCAAACCCTGACGAGGCCTGATTGTTAGGGTGGAACTGCTGAGAGGTATAGTAGACTTTGGAATTTGGTGACCCCCCCAAACCCTGTCTTGTCTAACTCACAGCACACACACACACACACACACACACACACACACACACACACACACACACACACACACACACACACACACACACACTCTAGAACATTAATGTCAGCAAAGAAAAATGAAGCAGGGAGAACTGGGAAAAACATGTCCATATAATGTAATGATGAGAAGGATAAGAAAAAACTATTAAGTACCAATAACACCACCACCACCAATAATAATATTAATAAATTTAAAATAATAATAATACTAATAATAATATTGAAAGAACATCAATATTAGTGATAGTTGGTGGTAGATAGGTAGTCACTACTAAGTACATACATAAATAAATTAAAATAATTGAAATGAAACTAAGATCAAGGAGAGAGAAAAAATAGAAAAGAAAAAAAAAATCAAAAAATATTTGTAACAAAAGAAAAGAGAAAACAAAATTTGTAACAACAACAACCATAGCGATGGTGATAATGTGGTAGATGGTAATAGGTGAAAGAAATATACTTAGAAGGGATATTGGAATAGAGAGACAATCACGAAAAAAATAAATGAAAAAATAAGTAAATAAAAAGATAAAAATAAAATAAAAAAGAAATTTTATTAAAAATAACAATAACGGCAAAAATAGTGTTGATCAAATATTGTGAGTGATGGGTGAGAGACAGAATAGAGAAGAAAAAAAGTAATAACAATAAAAAACAATCAAACTAATAACTAAAACAACCTTATTATATATTTATTTTAAAATAAATATAATATAAAAAATAATAATAATTATAGTATCAGCTGGTGAATTTCTAAGACAATAAAGAGCACATTAAAATCATTGTAAATATAATTACACCTGTCTATGTTGTTTATGGAGACATTATTTTTTATGTGAATTTTTATGTAACCCCCAAGTTATCATACACAGAAAAATGGAAGCAATTGAACATATGTTTAAATCGATAGACAAATATTTACAGAAGTAAAAATATATTTTTACTTCTGTAAATATTTGTCTAATATTAATAAATATCTAATAAATGTCTAATAAATATATCTAATATTTATTTTATTTTGTTTATATTTATTAAAATAATAAATTAAAATATTCTTCTTGCACTCAAATTCTAAATGACATAGAGTCATATTGCCAGTGTGACTGTCTCTGCTAACATCTTAATGCCTAATACAATGCAAAATTAACATAATTAATGATATATAATCTTAATTCTGATAAGTATGATGCTGTATGATGCTTTGTGTGATAAAACCATGATACACCATTGGAGGCCTACTATTTGCTAGTTCAGTGAGGTAGGGCGTTGTGATTTACACTTTATTTTCCACTTGGGATGTCTGTGCTGTCCCAGGACCTCTGTTTCTCTCCCCTGGTTGTTGGTACCACATTTCAGATTGTTCGGTTGAAGCATCATCCTGTCTCAGACTCTTGCTTGTCTCTCTTTGCCATATATCATATTAGATCGTTTTTAATCTATAACCCTTCTGTGTTACATTTTACTTATTCTTCTGCAGCTTCTTCTTCCCTCATTTCCTCTCTTTTCTAAACTTTTTTCTATCAGTGCCATGACGCTGACAGGCAAACGTTTACAATGCCTTATGGCTGCAGTGATGCAACTAACCACCAGATGGTGCTTGGGAGTCAGTTTCATACTGGTTATTCACATGTGGAGTTAAAAGTGCTGGATCCCATCACCACTTGCAACTACAGTAAGCTCTTTTTATCACTATAACGTCTAATTACAGCACTACTACTGCCATAACGCCTGTTCATGTCTTTAAACAGCCTCCTTACAGTCTGGTTTAAATGCTGAATACTGTAGTAATCTTAGTAGCAGTATGCTGACTGCACAAATATATGTGTGTGGGAAGTTCAGCTCTGAGGTAATAAAGTCAACAACAATGCTGAACACTAAATAACTGCTGCAAGTACTGAACATCACAGTCTGCTGTTATGTAACAATAGCAGAGGATCAGCAGGGAATGGTATAAAAACCTGAATCCAGCCATAACAGTGTAATGACCTCTTTAAACTGCGTAGAAGTGCATGACTTCCATTTAGTTTCATAAACACAATATGATAAGTTTGAAATAATACAACGTGTATTAGACTCCAGAGGAAATTGTGTGGATTTATTTTCATCATGCTCCTCAGTGGAAGATCGACTGACTATACAACATGACAGTTAAAGAGCAGTGTGGAGGTAAGATGATCTACTGTGTATGGCACCTGACTGTCACTGACTTATCAAATAACATCTTCAAAATATATTTGCAAACTGCTGTAAAATTGCTTCTTTTTTTTACAAGGGTATTATTACACTATAATTTTATTAGATCGTATTTATGAGATATTCGAAATTCTAAACAGTTTCACCTAAAAGTAATTTTAATAGCATTTTTTGGGTGTTAACAAATAAATACCATTAAATATATTTATGTTCTAATATGTTGTATGACTGTATTCTGTAATGAACCAAATCACAACATTATGTCGTACAGACAATTTAATCTATTATTATTATATAACACAAATGTCATATAAAAGGAGTCAACATAATTAGACATAATAATTATATTTTTTATGTAATTTCAGTGCATATGCAAACTCTAAATGTACATTATTAGCATGTATGTACACACATGCACAAATACATATCTGTATCAGACACATGTACAACACTTATAAGTACTACTAGTACACAGATAATAATAAAGTATAGAAAAGTATAAATTAGGATAAAACGCGAAGCACATAAACACAGATACAAATGAGCAAAAAACTATTGAAACAATAAGTAACATTACTAAAGTTACATTACATAAAAATAAAATTTTAAAATTATATTAAAAGAAAATTGTAAATAAAGTTCTAAATGCATCTTTGTGCTCATGTCAACTTTTGCTGCACACGCACTACAGTAGACAGTACACTTATAAAGATATGAAGTTATATGAGTAACACAAAGATGGGTGATGCTTTTTTTCTTTACTTTATCAACCGCTGCATGACAACAAACACTGGATACACAGTGTATTTCACAGCGGTTTGGTGTGATGCTATTTTCCAGCAGCAGGGGGCGCGATACTGCAGAATCATGGTTGTTTATGCAGAAGCAAAAGACATCCATTGAAAGTTATAGTTAAGTGAAAGTATAATTATTACAAAATCAAAAGTAAAAATAGAAACACTTTTGTTTGACACTACTACAATATTATTATTTAATTATAATTATCTGACATTTGCTACACACTGATGTGTACAAGCAACATTTTATGGATCTTCTTGATCAGTGTAGAGCCATTTTACGTCAGATAAAGGCAGAATAGTAACAAGAACAAATTTTCCATATAATTAAATATTCAGTTTAAGTAAGCTCATTTCTGCAGTAAATACTGTAAAGAGGTTCAAATGTCTCTGCTTTAACATATGCAATGCACTGGGAGCGAGAGTTGAAGTTGCGCAGTGTAAGTTGCACATTTTGACTGCTTTCTCCACCATAGACAACAATTCAATACTTACACAGAAGTCTACAATGAGAATAATATGTAATCTGTGATCACAGAAATAAAAATCTGAATAAATCTAGGAAAGTACCTCATTTTGTTTAAATCACTCATGTAAACCAAAAAAGCAGCCATTCACTATCACAAATGAACTAAAGTTAAGTGTTTTAAATTTTATAATACACACACACACACACACACACACACACACAGTGAGATATGTCAATGTATGATCAATATTAATGATCTGATTAACCATCTAAATATCACATGCACCACAGCACACACAAAGATTATGGATATAAATATTGACATGTGTAATGGTGTGGATTATGTGACGTGAGTCTCTATAACCAAACCCACTGGTGGAACAGTGGAATACTTGACTTGAACCTTGACTCTTTAGCTGTAGAGAGCTATGGAGGGTTGCTAAGGAGGTATGTGCTATTTCCATCTGAGACTGAAAAATGTAATGATGGCTTCTTACAAGACCTAAGGGATATGACAAATTAAGCGGTCCGCTGGGTTGTTGATGAGCATCTGTCAGTCTAGTTTGTGTGTGTTCTGCACCGTTGGAACTTTTCGGACCTTCGTCAGGAACTTATTGAATTGGCAGCTGATTGGCTGCTCAGCTTTGCAAATCACTGCACAAGAAGAGAAGTGGACCCCAGCCTGTTCTCGATGAGAAGTAGTTGTGAGGTCTTCTTCTCTATCCCCTTTTTTAATGATGAACACAGACTAGCGCCACCTACTAGTATATACTTTTTAGCATAAGGAGTCTTGTCATGGACCCTAAGGGAGCATCTAAAGCCAGTGTAATCTCAAGAGTCCAATTTCTGGGGGTGTATTCACAAAGCTCCTAAAAATTTCTAAGAATGACTAAATCTTAGGAAAGATAAAAAATGATCCATGAAGCTAAAAGCTTAAAACAGCTTCTAAAGGTGAAAATGTGTCGGGAATCAAGAAGAGGACTTTTCAGATGGAAGAGTTTCTGAACACTGAATAGCACACAGTGTAGATCATGAAGGGATCATGTTTGATCTCATTAGAGATGTTCTCAAACAGTGACAGATTATCACTCATTCTATGTAGATGTAAATTCCAGATGTAAAATCAAAAGTTTCTATATTTTCCTATGCTCCTGGTCCTCGCTAAAAGAAAACATTGTTGTTAAACTACAATCAGAACTGTGGGAAGAAGAGACCAGAGCCTGTACGTATCAAATGTCTTAGAATCACTCTAAAATACTGTTACCTTAGAGTAAGGCATTGAAGTTAGGACTACTTGTATAAAGTGTCACTGTTGTGCGATACTCAGAGTCGAGAAGTACAAAATACAGTTGTAGTTTATCTAAAAGTTGAGCTTAGTACTTGGGGAAGTCCTTATGTTTACATGAAAAACATCAGTAACAGAAGGTAACACAATTATTAAAGGCTTCACCTATATGTTTCACACTATTCCTGGAGTAAAATTTGTCTGAAGGACACTTATAATTTAGGACTGCTCTAACTTGTAACGTGTGTGGGTCCATCACGTAGGTCATCACCAAGAGCATGATCGTCAACAATCACTACTATTGTTGATGTTGTGGTAATGTTTTCATTCCATCACTGCTTTGTGGGGCAGTTATTTTAATGTGTGTATCGGTGACTCCAACAGAAAGGTAGCTTTTTGATTAACCAGTTAGGACACTGTTAGGATAATTTCATAATTACAAATGATAGTTAACATACAATAATTTTTCTAACCGACATCTCTGGAGCTCTTCTACATTTTAATGGAGACAGGAGTGAAATCAAATGTTGAAATGTACTCCTGCTTCTAAAAGTAGAACCAAAAGTGCGTCCCTCTGAGAATTCTGGATGCTTACAAGTGATTTCCTACCCTGAGATGCCCAGAGATGCAAGGAGAGTAGAAAACATGAGATACATCGAGCTGAGATGAGAACATGGGGAGAGAGAGAGTGATGGAGGAATGAGAGAGAGCAGAGAGGTGTCACATTTTTCCTCCTGCCCTCACATTGACCTGACAATGGATGGAGAAAGAGATAAGGGAAGAGCATAGGTTCAGTAGAGAGAGATAAAGAGATTTCAAGACATAACACACACACACACACACACACACTGTGATTTGTTCTTCCCAATTCCCAATCTAACGAAGACAGTCATTGGAAGGAGAATGCTGACGACAGAGGTGAGAGAGAACGAGAGAGATAGGGGCTGTGTCAGTCTCTAACAAGTTGCCATGACAACACATGTCAGGTGTTTGGCCTTGAAGAGAGGGGATCTGTGTGTGTTCATACTGCACATGTCTGAACTCTACCTCTGTACTCAGGGAACAGTGTTAAAATGGGCGTGTTTGATGTTATAGTGGTTGAGTTCTCTTTGCTGCCTTCAGTCCCTTCTGAATCAAAATGAGTGTGTGACAAACAGCCACATACTGAGTAAGAACAACGTTGTTCCTGTGTATGTCTGCAGTTTTATGGCAGTTTCATGGCAGTTTCATTCACTATGACAATCATGCTACACTGAGGGGGTACTATTTGTAGTGGAAAACGAGTAGAGTGGAGCCGAGTTGAGGTGGAAACATTTTCAGACATTCACTAGAATCCTGAAGTTATCAAGATGTTACTGTCCACCATTCAGAAATATTCATTTGTGTTTGGGAGTCTGTCAGGTGCCTTTCTGCAAGTCTTTTCCCTGCTTCAATCTGATTCGGTTCTCACAGCACTGTTAAGAATAAAGATCAAGCCCAGTAATAAGCAGATACATAGCACATAAAAAGCAGGAAATATTGTCACCTGAGAACATGCTTTATGTGATGCATTATAATAGTTAACATAACATAACTGATCAGTGAAAAATCTTCACAAAGTGAGTCTGTGTTGTAAAGATTTCCCACAATGCAAGTATGGTAATGCCAGTAAAAAATGTCATTTGGCTTAATGCTAACGTGAACACGGTACCACCTCAGAAGAGGAAAAGAGGAAAATAAAGATGAGGAAGAGAGAGGTGAGCAAGAGGTAACAGAGGTAGGTGAGGGAGACCAAGGGAGTTAACAAAAGCATTAGTGACACAGGGACACAGGCTATGGGTTGAATGCGAACTATGCCTTTCACACACACACACACACACACACTGAACTGTTCCTTTAATGTGAAAGCTAGGTTGATTGATTCAAATGAACCACATGTATTAGTACATCGTGTACTATGTTTTAGATGTGGGACTGGTCTCCTGTTAATTTTTTCCTCCTTCTCTGCTCTCTTGTTTTTTTTTCCTTTGGATCTCACACTCTGTGTTCTTTCTTCGAGCCAGAGCGACCAGAAGGTGCTCATTTGGTACATCTACACACAGAAAAACACTCACATGGCAGCATGCTGTGCTGTGTGCCCTCAGGGTGTAAATATGTGTGTGTGTGTGTGTGTGTGTGTGAGATGGAGTATAGGAGCAGTTGCCCTGCTGTTGAACCCACTACATTTTTATCCTCCTCTTCCATCTCACTCTCATGTCTGATGTATGCTACGCAGAGATCACAGCACTGAAACCTTTCTGCACATCTGCACGTTTTTATGTCCAAAACATCCAAATAAACTACAGAATTTTAGGGAAGAAATGTAAAGATACGTCTGGTTATGTGTGGTTTTTCCCTCTTTCTCCTCCTATAACACTCTGACACTCTGACAGTGACACTATAAAACACGGTTGGAGCGTCTCTCCACACATTCCTGCTCCATGCTCCATGCTCCTGTAAGATGCTGATGAGCTTGTCGTTCTGCACCTGTTCTGGTCAACACTGCCAGTGAAGTGTGTTCAGAGCAGTTCACAGGTCCGTGTGTAAATGAAGATCGTTAGTCAGTTACCTGTTATTGATGAAGCGCTGTACGTAAATCTTTAATTAAATATTAGTGGAAGTGTAAGAAGGTATTTATATGTACTAACTTGTTGTGTTTCAGTGATTTGAACATGTTGGATATATTCATCATTCTGTACAGTTACAGCTTTAGCAACTGAACAGTTGGGGTGGCATACAGTGGGGTGGAGGGGAGCCAGTTGCCCTCCTTTACCCTGTGTAGATCTGCCACAGGGGTATAGAAGCTATTGGCTCTGTCAGTTTGTACTTAGACACAGCTGTATGATCGAAATGCTAATACGCTCACAGTAACAATACTGATATGACTGATTCAGTGAGCAGGTATAGTTCATCATGTTTACCATCTTAGTTTAGTGTGGTAGCATTTAGTAATTAGACTAAAACACAAAGTAGAGCAGAGGCTGGGAGTATATATTTAGTCATACACTCAAAAGTACTGGACATATTAGAGTTTTATCCTGGTGGCGGTACTAGATGAAGTCAGAGGGTCACCAGAGTCTATGAGTGCTGGGAATCATAAATGTTTGCAATCCATCCAGTAGTCCACCACATGGCTAACATAACTACAAAGCATCAGTAGAGAAACCATTTCTGGTCCGCTGATGTCTCTATTCTCTTTTTTCTGTTTAAAGTAGGGAGCAGGCTGCCTGGAGACCATTGTTTATTTTTTTACCACAGAAAAAAAAAATCACCACTCTATTGAAATTTAATTTATGTTCTAATTTACTGTTTCATCTGTGTTGCCTGCAGATGTGATTAATCATGAGAGTATATAAACAACTTGCAGTCCAGCCACTATTAGTGTTTGTGTCTGTGATTGTGTTAAACTAGTTCAGCTTCCATTGTAGTTGCAGTAGTGATCAGATATAAAAAGCAAGATGGAATTTGGTTCTTGTCTCTCAGTGCTCTGACCTGGAATTGAATCCAGACTTAACCTTTGCTGACCCACCACAAAGGACACAATAGAAATTAATTAGTCAGCATTTATTTTTGAGGAAAGACGTGGCTGCTTCAGGTGCTGCTTGTAGCGGTTCATCCTGAATCTTATGCCAGGTTGGAGTTTGAATCCAGCATGCAGTTCTGATTGTGGCCTGGAAGGTCTTGTGCTTGTCTTGCATCTTTTCTTGACTAATGTTAGGTTGCCTAAAAATAAAACCATACAATGGTTTCTATCATCTCCCACGATGTCAGTTTGAACACTTATAAACACAACAATTTGTATTTGGAGTATCTAAATAGATTTACATTATATGTGAATCTATTCCACATCCTGAGGTTGTAGAGGAAGGTGAACTCCGCTTGACCCTACAATGACCTTACTCTGAACCTTATAGACAGGGAATGTATCTACAGTGTTCCTCTTTGATATCAAAATGATCTTTTTATTTTTTATAATAATTGATTCTCTCAGGTTTACAGTCTGTTTTACTCACTAAACAGTGGTGAACATATTTTTATCATTTCATTGGGCTGTAAGAGAGGATTTTGTTTGTTCACACAGACTCAATATTTCATGTGAATGTGACTAATTTTCTTAAACAAGCCTTTTATAAAGCAGAAGCACTATGTGACTCGAGCATTAGCAAACAATGATTATGAATGGATGTAAATGACACTTTAACCAGTTGTGTACAACAGACAATGAGGTGACTTTTGACCTCATGCTGCAGCGACCTGTGTTTGACCCGGGACCAGTCCAGCCGTGACCCTGCGAGCGCAGGAAGAAGCACTTTTGAAACAGCTGGAGCTGCTGGCATGTCCTGGCCATGAGCCTGTGCCTTGCCTAAGATGGCTGCATAGCGTTTGTTTCGACAACTCTAAGATGGCTGCCGTGTAAACGCACTGCTCCTCTTTCTTCTTGTTCTTCTGCTTGTTTTGAGTGACATCATAAATAATTAAATTAGCTAAATTCTATTTAGCTGCTTCAGTTTCAGGGTCAGTTATTCTGTTTAGAGAAAACCTGAAAAGATATAAAAATTTTTTTAAAGATGCTCTATTCTGTATTTTTACAGAGCCCATCTAAATGTACATTAAGAGTTTTGCTCTTCGTTACAAAAATTATAGAATCATCACATTTTAGCTTTTTTAATCTCATTCTTTCAGTTTTCTGGCCTTTTTTCTTCTAAACTGTTTCTCATTAACAAACTGCAGAAAAGTCGACATTAAAGGGACACTACACCTTTTTTTTGGTACTGAAATTACATAGAGCTTTTTTAGCATATGATATTTATACTGGTGTTTTACTATTACTTTACTTACTGTACTATTCGAGCAATACAGCTTGGGTGTTCTCTATTGTCTATCCTGTAGATGATAAAATACACCTTTACCCTAAATTACTGAGATGAAATCACAGGCATTGAAAGTATCAGTGTCTCAGGATCAGCTAGAATAATCATAAGAAGGCAATAATGTCTATCAGTCATCATGGAAGCTAATGACACATTTTGGTAGCACATTGTTTTATTTGACTCAGCTTACAACCAAATGTACTCCTCCCATCTTCATCTCAGTGTATTGCGTTTATGAAGTAGAAACCTGTCAACGCTGTGACTACAGCTTATTGCACTGCCACATTATATTAATGCTTCTTTTAAGCAGTAAACTAAAGAAACACACAGCACTAGCAGAGGAAGGGAACACACTAATGACACTACGCGTCCAATAACCAATCATTAGCACTTACTGGCAGTTATTTCTACCCAACAGTGATTCCTAGTAGAACTCAGTACTATAGTACATTCACTGTTCTTAGTACTGTGGATTGATCTTTACCAACTTTATAAATATCTGGCTATTACAGTTTTTTTCAATTGTTTACACCAATTGAAAAAATAACACACAGTTAGTAAAACTCTGCTCCAAGGAGCAAAACAACTCTGCTGATCTGCACAACATTACACACAAGGTCT
>JAUYWH010000026.1:1587806-1605883 GCA_034779795.1 Ctenopoma multispine
GGTTTCTTGCCCCATCAATTAAATCTGTTACTGCATCCTTCTCAAATACTGATAATGGAAACTGTAAGTAAATATTCCTCACACTATTGTTTTAAACTCAGCCACAGTGTGGCTGAGTTTATGCACAGAGACAACTGGGTTAAGATCGGAAGATACGTTGGGTATAATACTATTCTATCCAGTGGACAAATTTTTAATTTTTGTATATAATATTATTTTACATTCTGTACTCAAATATATTTGGTATATAACACTACTACAGTATGAACCTACAACCTGGAGCCAGTTAGTTTGGCATGAAGAATAGAAATGTTTATTTATAGTGATACTTAAACATATTATCTCTTTATATTTAGGTTTATTGCTCTTTCTAGTGAGTTCCAGCTCACTGGCCCTCAGCTGACTGACTAGGTGGTGAACATGGTGGAGTATATAATAGTTACAGAACCAGATGTTTTTCTCTGGAGTAAGTAGGGACCAAAAACAGAGCAAACATTTCATTCCATTATAATGAGATCAGATAAATTATACTAATCCAAATAACTGATAATCATTTCATCCAATAACTGGGGAAATATGCAGCTTTTTAGTTTAAGGTGATCATGTGTCAGTGTTGTTTCAACACTGCCAGCAACTTGTTGTTGCTGGCTAAAGGTGATTTGAGAGCAGGCAGGTGTCTTCTACTCTTGCATCACACCAAGTGTCAAACACAACCTTACTCTCAAATTCACACACTCAAATGCACACATAGTGTTAAGCAGTGCTATGTCTCTGTAGAGAGCATACAGTGGGTGATAACACTTGGTGTAATGCCCTTTTAAGAAGCAATAACAACTACAATAATCACCTTTATTCATCTCTATCTATCTCCATCTTGTTAAAAATCTCTTCTCTCTGCTGGTTTTCACACTTGAAGTTGTCGTTTTGGATTTCTTCTGAAGTTGTAAAAGGTTAGTGAGCGCTCACAGCTTCTGCTACATTTAAAAAGCAGTAATGTTGGCAGTAATTACCTTACTGCCTCTACGTCTGTCTCCACACAGTCACAAGCCTCACTAATCGCCTCCTTCACCTCTTCTGATGATGTGTTGATTCAATTTGGAAGATATAAAAAGGACATGTGCGTAGTTTTTAGTGGTGTTTAAAAAGCAGTAAAAATCAACAATAATTATTTTTCTGCATGTCTGTCTCTATTAAATCACAAAGGACTCACTTTAGAAGACACTTTCAAGCTGTAAAAAGGCATTAACTGGATGTTAGGAAAACAGAAACTCCTTGTTTTTATGTCTCTTTCTGGGTAAATGTTTTTGACAGTGTTTAACAGGTTTTAAGTGAGCTGTTTTGAACAATCTTAAAATCTTAAAGATTAAAATATAAGATTTATTATGGTTTAAAGGCTTGCTGCTTTGTTTAGTAGCACTATGGAGCTACAAGTGGCTCAACAGGCACTTACAATTTGAAGGTATAACACAGGCATTATAGTTCAGGCAGAGCACTAGTGTCATACATGTGTCACATGATTGGTGTCCTGCATCGGTAGTTACTCATAGTTCAGTTGCGGGGCTACTGACTGACAAGCAGTATCCTCTCATTTTCATGTAGCCAGAAAAGATTAAGGCAGAATTTATTATTATTATTATGTCACAAGAATGGGATGGGCATGAGGTCACACTGACCATGACCTTTGACCCGTAAAATCTAATCAGTTCATCCCTGAGTTGATGCTTGTGCTAATTTCGAAAGAAATTCTCTCAAGGTGTTCTTTAAAGAAAGAGCAAAATCACAGTATCAAGTTTCATACCTGAAACTTTACCTTATTTTACCTTAATACATCTACAACTTGTATAGATCCATACAGTCCAGAACTTTCAGTTCTTTCAGCATCAGTATCAAATGTGGGTCATCCAGGTGAAGCTATCTGGAGGTTGTGTAACTTCACAGATTTATCCTCCAGGTTTGGTCGACTTAACCACTGCCCTGAACAGGCTCCTTAAGTGAAACAAAGGAAGGGGAGGGTGTGGGTAGATCTTTCAGTGGGTAGGTATGTCCAGTAGTACAAATATGAGCATTCACAGTCACATTCACGTCTATGAGCAATGTAGAATCACCAATTAACTTGGAGAAAACCCACACAGGCATGGAGAGAACCTCCAGATTCCACACACTCTTCAAAACTCAGCACTGTTGGTCTCGATGTAGAGACATAAGACAGGGTTTAGGAGCTTTATAGAACATGCAAACTGTCTCGCCAGACTTTAGACAGACTTGGGAGTTGACTTTGGAAATGTTTCTCAGCTCATCAGTCTGATGCTGTTAGAGAGCACAGAGCATCTCTCATCGCTCAGCAAATTAGATCTGCCGAGTCACACAGTCAGCAGACAGAAAGACACTGCAAGATCGGTTTCAGAACTTTAGCTATATGACTGGTCATCACTCAGTGCAGTACAACAGTTTTTAAATGAACTTGATTCAAAACAAATGTAAAAAGACACTTTTCTAATGAAACACACAAGTATGATGACAATGTGCAGCGTTAGTGCACATAACCAGGAGAAATAAGTGGCTACAAGAAAAGTATATTTCCAAAAATGTACAACTATACCTTTAAAGTTCAGTCAGACTGAGTAGAGAGAGAAAATTCATTTTGTACTTGCTGCATATGTGTGTGTGTGTTGTAAATCTCTCTGTGGTGAATTTACAGCTCTCCATTCACACATTTGACTCTACTACTGTAGAGCGCACGGCCGCCTCGCAGCTGTCTGAGAGCGCCTGTGTGTGCGCGGGTGTTCTCAAGGTGAAACTCAGCTTGATGCTCCATGTAACAATTAAGTCAGTATATTTCCATGGTAACAAAACCCAAGATAGAGCGAGAGTGAAAGACAGGGAAGGAGGGTTGAGAAAGTGAAGAAGAAACAGTGACAGAAGTTCAGTTTAATTTAGTCTCTTTCTCTCTCCCTAAAAACAAAAGACTGTCATAAATATCTCTGAGTGTGTATGTTTATGCAAAGTGTGCCTGAGTGTGTTGCAGGCGTCAAGTTGCTAGCTGCTTGACTGTGTGTGTGTGTGTGTGTATGTGGCAGCAGCAGATGTTGGATCTATTACTGCAATTATTTCACACAGTAAAAGATTCAAATGAGGACAGAAGAAAGAGACGCTAAAGTTCACATTAGTTTAGACTTTTTTAAAATAAATACAGTATTTTTATGAAGGAGGTTGTACATAAGTTACAAGACAAGAGACAATTTGTTTTGCATAGGAAACAAAGCTGAAAGCATTAATGTTTAACTATTATTTTTGGCATTAACCTTCTATAGTAAAACAAATTCACTGATCTTAGAGAACCAACTAAATAAACTTACATCAGATCAACAAGTAGAAGTTACTTTCATAAAAACATTTTTTACATCTATTTTACCAAAACTAATGATTTTATTACAACATCTTAAATTTAAGTTTGAAAATATTTATATATTTTCTATTCATCCAATTTAATTTTAACTGATTAGGTCAAATAAGTTTGGTAGGCCCAACAAATTTTGTTAAAGAAAGTATTATATTTAACTTTTTTTGTCAATAGAAAACAAAGAAATCTTAATGTCAATATTATAGCCTAATAACATATAGTTGTCCACTTCCTGCATATCAAACATGCTTGAAGCTGTGAACATTGTAACCAACACGTTTACAGTTTTCACATGTTGAAAACTAAAAAAGTTACCAAAATTTTCAATCAATCAAAAATCGATACAGATATTTAAATTCCAAATGTTATCTGGAATATTTAGTATGTTATACACAATATACTCTCTAAGTACCTGTCATATTTATTTAATCTCTTCTTAACATCTCGTTCTGTACCTTAGTTGATAGTCTCCAAGCATCCAATGAAAGATCTTCTAAAGCACTTTGAACAACGCTTTCAGCCCGTGAGGGTAATGGAGTTCAGTGCATAAATTGCACCCATTAAGAGTGGAAACTGTATGCAGAAGCAATGACTCCGAGTTCATGCAGCACTTTAACACTCTCAATCACTAGTCCAGCTACATCTGAGGTAGTGGTGGCATCACCTATAACTTGTTCAAGTTTCCTCTGAACTGCTGCATCATCTAAATCCTTTACACCTGAGAAAAAGTATAAAGGCAAAACCACAGACTATAAAATTCCCAGCATATTATAACACTCTTGTCATTCTGTGATCACCATGGGTAACTGTCAGTGTATTTGATCCCTCAGAACAGATACAGTTCATTTCACAGTCACAGGATTGTGTCAAAAAGCAGTCCCAATCTACACACTATGTACACATAGTGTACACGCTACATGATAGATAGGTAGATGAAACTCTGAAACTTATCAGCTTGCTATGAATGAACGAATAACTCATTATCCTGTAGGATATCAGGGTATCCTACAAGATAATGCTGCCAAAAGTAGTTCAACCCGTTATTAAAATGCTGTGTCACTTCCTTTTTCCACCATCACTCTGTTTAATGAGTGTGTTCAATATAGATATGTGTTTGTTGATATTTGTGATTTTGGTGAAAATCACATCACATTTCATGAACAATTTACGTAGAAAACCAGGAAACTAAAACTAGTTTGTTTACTTTTTCTTCACCCTTAAAAACTGCCACATGGTAAATAGTCAGACATTTACTCTTAAGATATTTTGAGTTTGGAAACGTAATGTTAATGACCAAGTAAAACATTATTGAAAAATGTATAGTAATAAACAGTCTACAGTTTTAATAACAAGATGAAATCCTGAATGTTCTCCCTCTGTTTGCTCCAACCTCACAGTGACCCCTGACACTGGTCACAACCTCAAATTCACCCCTTTTTGGTGACTTCCATGTCACTGAGGTTACACAGAGGTCAGTACCTGTTGTCGTGGCAACGGCTGCTGCGACAGACAGGAGGAAAACAACACTTTACTATACAAACTGTGAAAGGACATTCTGCTTCTGCAGTCTGTGGATTCACTTTCTTGCGTTTTGCTGGTTTCTGTCACTCTTTGACCCACTGACATCATCTTGTCCTCACTTCCAGGGTCAGGCAGAGTCATGCTGGATAAGAAATGTTGGTGTGTGTGTGTGTATGTATTGCTGGATGGGCAATTTGAGTTTTTCTCAAATAATCATACAGGATTTAATTTACTGAATAAATCTCAGTATACCATGACACTTGTTTGCGACCCATTTAGAATTTTCCCTCTGTCTGCATAAACACGACTTAAACGTGAACAGATTTTCACACAGATCCTAAGTTTAGATAAACTCAATTAAACAAATCATTCAGCCACTCCACAACATTTACTATGTTTGATTTAGATTTTTTCTTTGGTTGAACAACTTGTGTGTTTAGGTTTGTTGTCTTGCTGCATGATTCACTTTCTGTTGAGGTTCAGTTCATAGATGGGTACCTTGACATTTTCCTGAACTCAGAATCAATAGCTCTGTCAATGATGACAAGCCGTCCAGCTCCAGAGGCAGTAAATCAGTCCCCAGGATACTGTCACTATCATGTTTCACAGATGGGATAATGTTTTATAATGAAACATTTCCAAACGTAATACTTTTAATTTAAGCAAACTTTCAACTTTGGTCTTATTTGTCCACAAGACATTCTTTCAGTAGTTTTCTGGCCTTCATGTGAGAGGCAGCAGTGTTTTTTCTGGAGAGTAGTTGTTTCCTCTGCTGATAGGTCTCCTGATAGTGCATGCCTAAACATTGTTTGGTCCACTAGATGTTAACCTGGCATTCCTTATGACCTCCTGGACTATTACACACCTGCTCTTGGTGTGATCTTTTCTGGTCAACATCTGCTAGGTGGTGCTAAATGTCCTCCATCTGTATACAGTCGGCCTGAGAGTTGACTTGCAGAGTTCTGATTTCCCATGCCATTGATTCAAATAGCAGACTCTCATTTCCCCTTCAAAGGAAGTTAGAATCCTAGAGCTTAGACAATCTTAGGTCTTAGAACTTGACATGCTTCTGCCACACACAAATACTGGATCCTTTGTTTTAATAAAAGAATGGACACAAATCGTTTTGTCTCAGTACAGAAAAGTACTGTAAATAAAAAAAACTATGTTTAGACAGATAAAATACATGTAAATCCCAGGAGAGTCAGTGAACTACTTTATCTGTGTGCACATAATCTTACATGCATTTTAATGCCAAAAACATTTATATAGTATCATATATTGTTAATTAGTAATCACATCTGTTGATCACAGTTATCTTACTCTCTCTCAGTCTTCTCTCTGTATTCTGTCTGGGTGTCCTCTTCCCCTCTTGAACTTTGACCCGCTATGCTGGCTGGGAGTTAAACTTGGCTCTGTAGCCTGCTGCCTCACTCAGACTCTCTGCTATTAGTGAGTTTCTCCTCAAAATGCATTTATATGATTTGATCTGGCTCCAGATCTGCTGCTGCATTGCGCCACTCACGCACTACGCCAGTGAAGATTGTGTGATCGGTCTGAATGGTGCTGCTAAAAGTTCCTGCTCCGTCAGTCAATTGTTTTTTTCTGATGTCAGTAGCTCAGTGAAGGATTGAACAACGTCACTTGTCTGCATGGAAAGATTAGAAACAGGAACACGTGGTCACACGTGGCCTTGAAGAGAAGGCAAAACATCTGTTTCTTAGAGGCTCTACATTAAATGGCCTTAGATATCAACATTTATGTCTCAATGTTTTTTGCAAGTCTGCAAGATATTAAAAGTGAGAGAGAAAACTACAACATGACAGTATTTTATACCCTGTTCATACAAGTGGTGGACATACTCAGAAAGTTCCAACTCATAAACCTCTGAAGTAAACTCTCATGTATGGAAATAAACCTGACTTGTTACCAGATAATAAAAGGGACTGTACAAATGTATTTTTGAGATGAAGTTTTAGTGATGTTAGTCTGCTAAAAATCATGTTTTAAACAGTTTATTTAATTTGTTCACTAATATCTAATAATGTATGACTATGATAAATAACAGACATGATAGAGGAAATCTGCAGACATGCAAAGAAAAAAACAAAGAATGAAATCTTAAAGAAAGAGTGATTGTAAACAATCACTGACAATGCAAATCAGTTAAAGTTTGTTCAACTTCGAAAAACAAGGGATGTGAATAATTAGCTTAGGGTTAGTTCAGTAAATGTTATTTCAATTTGACTCAACTACTTAGTCACATGGATTATTAATAGCAATAATAATAATTAGAATTAGCTTTTCAGTTTGTACAGTTTGTTAATATGCGTATGTAGGGGTGCTTTAACAATAAACACTCATGTGGGCTGCAGGAGGATTGGAGGATCTGTTGAACCCCAAAAACAATTATATATTGTACAGTTATTATAAAAAGTGTTAAATGCTCTTTGCTTTCTGTATGAAAGGATGCTCTTAAAGCACAAGCATGTTAAGTTCCAAGTATCCATCCACTTGTACATGTTTTTGTGCAGTCATTCTATAATATACTGATTTTTGCTCCAGTATGTCCCACCAGTGAAAACTGTAAATGACACATATATGGTACTGGCCTGTTTTCTTACTGCCATATTGTTCACTGTTTGATGTGATTTTTATGTTTGTATTTCATAATTAATATATGCAATATAATGTAGGTAATAAACACACATTAGAAAACAATTATACTCACAATGAATAATCACACATGTATGTTAAAATAACTGTATTTTTGGAATTGTTATTGATTTTGACCTTTTTAAGGTATTGTACAACTAGTAATATTGGCTCATCTTTAAAATCATGTGTGCTGTTTTTTCACTAATATGTTATTAATGTTGCGTGATAGACTGTATAATGCAGTATGATCTCACCAAGGAGCTGCTGGAGGCTGCAGTTCACCTGTCAGACAGCAGGTGTCGAGCTGCTTCCTGTTCAATATACCACAGCCTGTGCTCAGGCCTGCGCAAATGAGCTGACTCACTTTACTAGTGTGTCTTGTCCATTTGCTGCATGGCTCCTTCAAACTTCTGATTTACCACAAAAAGTAATTAGTACATATCGGAGGAAGAGAGAGAGAGAGAAGGAGGAGGTTTCTCTCTAACGAGGTCTCTAGTGATAAATGTGTGAGAGCCTCTCTAAAATATTGATGAGTGTATAATGAAGCAGAGCAGACAGCACCCCTCTGAACACAGAGAAGAGCATTGAGACAGAGACCGTCAGAGAGACTGGGGAGTACAGTACAGAGCCAAAACTACACATCTAAAGATACCATTTACAGTGCTGTCAAAACGTACTTGCCCCATTCCTTCATTTCTTTTTTGCATATTTGTCACATTTAATGATTTAGATCATAAAACTAAATGTAAAATCAAGTCAATACAAAATGCAAATAAGGAAATAAAATGTCCAAATTGATCAGATCAGATCCAATAAAAATAACATCATTCAGTTTCTTGATGATGGTATAAACTTCTAAGATGAACACAGGCTGTGTCTACATAATGTACCTCTGATATTAACTGGCTGAGACAGTGGTTCTGCTTAGCCTCACCTACTACTGTTTTAAGATTCAGATTAAATGGGAGTACACATTCTTTTTGACCAAACAGTATATTGTAAGTTTATGACATTAATATAAACTAAGTTAGTCATGACATAGTAATTGATAACTAAAGAGAAGTGCAAACAGAGGCTCATGAAGGTTAATCAGCTGTCAGAGACTTGAGAAAAAAAAACTCTTTGTGTAGATATTTTCACTTTTTGTTCAGCAATCTCCATAAATATTGATGGCTCACTACATGGAACTGCTGGGCTCAGCTCAAGGGGGGTCAGGAGGCCCCTGATCCATACCCTCTTTACAGTGAGTGTTATCAGCACGTCTCAGTCACACACTCGATCAAAAGTAGGACCTCTGAGTTGTGTTGTTTGATACAGAGACAGTTTTAACAATATGGCTGCACAATATACTGTAGACTACATAACAAAGCATAATGTCGCTGGGCAGCGAGTATGATTTTACAGTAGCCTGCATTATGATTTTGTGTTTTGATTTTTTCATCTGAAAAAATGTCTCTGTATTATTTTTGCATTATATTTAGATTCTTTCTGAAATTCACATATTGTGTAAATATAATTTAATGTAGTATTTGTTATACATATTTTAAATATTATTAAACATGTTTTAATAATAAATAAAAATGAACATTTCTAATTAAACATGCAGCCATGGACTCTACAGAAGTACAATTTTGTACTTATAGCCTATTTTTAGCAAAATGTTCAAAAGTGTCACAACAGGTTTTTAAAGTATAAAGTACTTGTATGTATGTATGTATCTGTCCCTCCGGCTACAAAATAAAATGTTGCTGTTGCATACATCGGTGATGAACATTACAGTCACTTTTACTTTTGATTAATCAGCTAATTAATTTTTATGTTTTTTTTGTCTGACCAAATAAAAATAAAAATATATTAAGTTAGTTTAGTAGAATATAAATGAATGAAAATTGAAAAAGCAGCGGGACTAAAATTATTTGTGCATAGCTGCTAATTGTTATGGTTCAAATTATTATGACATTATATCAACTATTCATTTTCCTTAAATGGATTTATTGCTGCGTGTGTTTCTATTTTACTTTCAGTGTTGTAAAAAAACAAAATAATTTGAGAAGTTGATATAATAATCATATATATATAATTATAATTTACTTAAATATAAATATAATTATAATTTACTTGCCCATTAAAATAAAAGAAACTGCATAAAAATTCAAACATTATTTTGTTTATCGTAGTAATTTTTTAGAACACAATGTCAAACATGATTTCAATTTAAAAAATGAACAAAGGCTCATTTTACATTTGTGTGGGACTACGGATGATGCCTTTTTAATTAAACTAAACTTCCTAATTTAATGAATTTATGAGATTTTAAATGTCAAAAAGTAAAGAATCTTTATTTGCTGCCATATTCAATGACAAATTGAGTCAGTTTGTTTAGACTGAATCTCAACCATTGAGTTCAGCTTTGAAAGATCTCCTTTGGGCTAAATGTTGTGTGTATGAAAAAAAAAAAAAAAAGAAATTCACTATGCTTCACTTGAGAAGCATTTCAAACTTGTTTTTACAGTTTACAACCAGCAGGTGGCACAAAGCAGGAAGACCTAAGGACACTACAGGACACCCACACAAAACGAAAAAATCAAATCAAATCCAAATTAATTCAAACAAACTATACAATGTCTCCAATAATGCAGCTTGTTAAATCCCCACAATTGAAAATGAAATACCAATTTGCACTGATTTTAAACACAAACTAAATGGAATTCAAAGATGTAATACATTCTCTAGTATTCTAAGTGACTTTAGGTTAATTTCAGTCCTCGTCAGGAAACTTCAGCGAGTGTAAGGAAGGACCTGAGACAAATTAAAATCACATTCACCACATTTAATACAAAAAATAGAAGAGAATAAAACAATAGAAGACGTAATAGGGTTTTAATGTGTTAGACACTGGAGACGTAGCTGCATAGATTTGTAAAAGACTGTATTTTTCGTCTGTGTAATCATCTGGATATTGTTAACTATATTCTGTTTACTGTACATGTAAGTGTGATGGAAAATCATAATATCCAGACGTATCCTCACAGTCAACTGGTTTGCATTTTTGGGCGTTATTACTCTCAGGTGAGAGCGGAGACAGGTAATAATAATGGAAGAAGAACGAGCACATTTTTAATTATGGCCTAGGCAGAAGTGCAGTCACTTGGTGTAAAGACTGGAAGCCTGAATAATCAAAGACAAAAAGTGTGCTTAACAACAGAAGAAATAAATTATTCCATGATGTATCAGATTGAGTTTGGATGGATGTAATTACATTTTAAAAGAAACCCTGGCTAAGGCCAGCTCTGTGGGTTTTCTTACATGATGCAACCAAACCTTAAGATACATGAATTGTACCTTAATTTTATAACATACTAATGGAAGCATATATCAAAACAATTACAACATGCAGTGTTAAATATAACAATATCAAAATTACCATAAATCATATAAAAGATTAGAACTAGCTTCAAACAAATTTCTTTCTGTCTTTTTTGCTTTTCAGTGTAAATGTATTAAATGAATGAAAAAATTGATACAGTATGAACCGTGAATCGTCACTCTCAGTGAACATTCAGCACACACCCCTAATGTGAAAGGAAACTACATATTTAAAACATTATCAGTAAAATACATGACATTCACAAATAAGTAATGTCAAAGAAAGAACACACAAACAAATAAAGTTAAAGCCCATGAGGAACAGAAGCTGGAAGGGGTGACAGAAAAGAAAGAATAGGAGGGGAGATATGCTGTCTGCTGGTATAGAGAAAAACAAGAAAGAGGGAAGTGAAAGAAAAAAGTGAGAAAGGTGCAAGGAGGGAAGGTTAGAAGGATGGAAGGAGAGATGTATACTGTAAGGATGGTATGGGGAGAATAAGGAGGGAGGGAACAAAGAGGTTAAAGGTCAGTCTCATTTTTTGTCCATTACTGCTCAGGGTCACATTCTGGGTCACGGCTGTGTGTGTGTGTATGTGTGTGTGTATGAACAAAAAATAAAACAGGAGGAAAAAGAAAAGATGAAGGAAGAGGAAAAGGAGAAGCAGAACAAGGGGCAGGCAAATAAAATGGACGCGAGGAGAAAAAAAATGACTCAGAAGAAAGGAGGAGAGGAAGAGGAGAAGAAGATGGAGTAAAGGGGGAACGAGGTGAAAGAGAATAGGGGTGAGGAGGAGTAGGCGTAGGGAGGAGGCATTTGAATTTGACCGCGGGTTGACCTCCCCCCAGTCACCCTCTCACCTCTCCTTCACCTCCCTCACTCCATCCTTCATTCAGGACAGAGAAGGAGGCCCTGCACACACACACACACACACACACACCACCACAAGTTGTCCTGGCAGTGACCTCTGCTCTGCTCACCAGGAATGCTGAAGGGGAGGATGAGTGAACGACTAGTCAACACACACACACACACAAACACACACACACACACACACACACACACACGCACAGACACACATATACACACACACACACACACACACAAAGAAATCATACACTGAGACAAAGACGCACACACACAGTTGTGAGACACAGGATTTTAAAATAGAAAAACAGTAGAAGAGCAGCTCAGATATTCCTGTCATCACCTCGTGTGTGTGTGTGTGTGTGTGTGTGTTTTTCTCTTCTCACACACACACAGGATGATATATGGGGAGTAATCCACACCAAGACCTGTGTATATACAGACACCCACAATCAAAGGCTCAAGACAGACACACAGCTACACACACACACACAAACACACACACACACACACACACGTACGTCGGGGTGTTTATGTGGTGCAGATGTTGGACAGGATACGAGCTGTGTTCAGAGACACAAACAGAACTGACACATGAAAGATCAGATCAGTGGAGTTCAGTGGAGTCTTATATAACCATGTTACAGTAGAAATCAATAGACACCTATGTGTGTACACACCAAGTTGCACAGAGACGAGGGGGTCATGAGGGAGTCGGGTCAGAGATCAACATCAGGTCACTCTGCTTGTCACTCTTGCAATCATGCACAGGGCAAAGGCCAGCACAAAGTCACATACTGACTGAGAGCTAAGTTGTTGGTACATGTCAGAGAATTAGTTATTCTTGCACAATATTAATAAAGTCCTCTCTCCATAAGAAACATGTTGTTTTTATTTCAGATACCTGAGTAGTGTATTATAATAGCTGTCAAATATACTTCTGTTACTTCTACTACTAACAATAATAATAATAATAATGTGACCAAGTGAGGTCATGTGACACCTCATGTTAAACATCATGTTACTGTACATCTACTGTCTCCTGCTGCAGGAGACCACCAGGCCAGTAAAAAAGTCACATCTCCTTCATGAGTTCAAAAACCATGGCAGCCAGCATCTATTACTAGTGGGTTCTGAGGTTGGCACCACAACAGGCATTGATGACCAAACCACAATCCTGGACAGTCATCTTCACAATGGAGGTTTGGAACACTTGGATTCTACTGCCACTGTATGTGGGGGTTCCCCGGGTTCACCTTCAATGCATATTTGGGTTTACGAGGTCTGTCCAGTAGGGTGCCCCATTATCTGATTCAAGACATTTCTATTCCTCTATTCACTCAAGTGTCCAAGACATTCATCCACAGACCCAATGATATAACAAGAAAGTCAGTCTTTGGCCTAAGATGTTCTGGGAACAAGCTGAATTATCCTGTGCTGAAACTTGGTGTTGACCTAGCATTCTGGATCAGATCAGACAGGTCATTCCTCACAGTCACCTTGCCTCCAAACCTCTCCATTGTTGGCCAGATGAGTGCTTCAAGTATAGTGTCCTTTTCCTTCTCAGGACCCCACACTGAGAGTCCAAAAAAGCTGCTTACTCTAAACTGCTGTTCAATGCATCAACTCTTTGCAACTTGAAGTCACATAGTGATGTTCTTGTTCCGTGGGGAGAACTCCATGGTGACACCACAGAGCTTGTGAGTGTTTTACTAAATGTTGACATTAACATATTACTCATCTTTAAAAATCCAATGTGTAAAATAGAAAGAATGTGAACACCCTCTTCCCAATACACTCTTCAAACACCCCGCAGAAAATAGTAGTCAGTACAGTACAGTGTCCTGAAATCTGTCAAATGTTTGCTCTATTTTTACAGTTTGAGAGATTCTAATTAAAACCACTCAGTGGTCTGAGTCTGGCTGTGGATCCTGCATGTACACCATTCTCTCTGCCTAACAAAGGGAATAAAGGGGTTAAAAACCTGATGAAAGTTATATAATGTGTAAAATAATAGTTGTATGAAATGACTGACATTAAAGTCCAATTTCCTTAATAAATACATTTAATGTATCATTAACAGGATTACTGATCCATACAGAAGAATGAAACTATTTGCTTGTAATACAAAATTATAAAAAGAAATGAAATTGATGGTTGTTTCTTACAGATACAAGGAGAGATAGTTTGTTACTTTTACCACGGTAAATATCAGACCAGGCCTGGACAGTGCTACTTAGTGGATTGTAATTAATGGCTGCAGTGATTTAGTGATGGATCTTCTGCAGACACTGATCTATGCCCTCAAAGCAACAAGCTTCTTCAGCTGTTTCTATACAGATTTACTGTACAGATATTAAGAGTTTCCTTTTACTGTACGTATTGTTCTCATTCTGATAATGTCCTGTCTGTTCTGCTATCCTCCTCTTCCTCTGCATCTGATTTTTATCATCTCATTCTACTTTTCTATGGGCCAGCTCCTCCCTTTTTCTTTTTCTATGCTCCCAGAAGTCAATTTGGTTTCACATCCGTTCTTTTCCCATTCCACCGCATGTCTCTGTGTTGAACCCATTACTGTGTCGTCATGTGTAACTACTCAACACAGAGGAATCATTTGGCTGCTTGGCTTAGGAATGAATGCAATAATAGGCTGAGCATATTGTATAAAACACACACATTGTGTAAAGAGCAAATTAAAAGACGGAATAAATTGTCTAATATTTCTTAAATACAGAACAAGACTTCTGCTGTTTGACCTACAGTTTATTTATTTTACTATTTTTTGTTATCTTCTGTTATCTAATATTCAAGGAGAAATGTAACAGATCATGAATGACTGAAAATATAATGTCTTATGATTTTATAGGAATATATAATATATAATACCGGGTGTTATATTCATGTATTTTAAATGAATGCTATAATTTTATTAATATATTCATTATTAATATCTAGGATATAGTCTAGCTTTTACACTGCTTCTCATTCACACATTCTCACACATACACTCACATACTGATAGCAGAGCTGCCATGCAGCTGACCTGACACACTGGTGGCATGTTGGCAAGTGTCAACAAATGACAGGAGGAGCCAGGAATAACACAGCTGCCCCTAAATATATATGCTTATATGTATACAGATATTATGTATATAATATATAACTAACACTGTAGAAGAAATGTAGTAAGTGAACTTTGAATTAACTAAAGTGAATTTAATTTGAGAAAAGTCTGTTCATGTTCAAGAATGAATAAAATCTGCCAGTGAATAATTTGCGGAAGAAAGTAATAAATGGTCAATAACATGGTTTATGTGTGTTGTTGTATACTGTATAGTATATGATTAAATTAAACAAATGTGCTTAACTGTCATTAACTGTTTTTACATACAGCAGGTATCAATGCTGAAGAGACATTGTTTTTATATCATATGCAGTATCCTGAGATATTTATCTCCTCAATCCACTACTACTTTGTAGAAAGTTCCATCTGGCATTAACTACAGTTTGGAGTCAAACCTTTCACACCTGGAGCAGTTTATCCCATTCTTCCTGACAGATCTTATCAAACTTAGTCTTCAGGTCTCTGCAGATATGGGGTCATCTGTGCAGAGAAAGTTTAAGCCCCCATAGGAAGATGCTGCCACCATCATGCTTCACCATAAGGATTATTTATTAGCAGCAGTGCCTAGTGTTTACCAAAATTACAGTGTGATATGATCTCCAACAAACTCACAAATCAACAAACACAATATTTATAAGCTGATAAAACACAAACAGTCCCGATCTTTTGTGTCTTCACTGAACACACTCAGTGGAAATGACACAGTGTTTTAATAATTGACTGAACTCCTTTTGGCAGCATTAACCCAAAGCAAGTTCTTCTTGTAGCTGTGGATTAGACCTGTACGACATCCAGGAGAAGTTTTGGACCATTCTTCCCCACAGAGCTGCTTCAGATCAGACATATTCTTATGACATGTTGAGGTCATACTGCAGCAGCGCTTTTTGGTTGATTTCTGGGCTTTGACTGGGCCACTTTAAAAGGTGTTTTTTATGTGTCCAAAGTCATTTCATAGTAGATTTACTTTGATGTTTAGGGTCATTGGCCCGCTGCATCATCCAGCTTCTACTGAGCTTGAGCTGATGAACAACCACCCTCCCATTATCCTGTAGGATACCTTGATACCTTGAAACTGAGTTATTCATTTTCTCCTCAACAATAGCAGGCTGTTAAGGTTCAGAGGCAGCGGAGCAGCCCCAAATCATTAATCAAAAATTAAGCATTGGATTTGTTGTTTTTTTTCTATGAGTAAGCAGGCACACATTACAGAAACATAAATGTCTGAGCTTCTGCTAAACAGAAATTATAACAGCTCCAAATCAAACACAAACTAAATAATGTCAAATGCAACTTTATGATATATTTTTAATTATATCTGTGGCACACAGACATTTAGGCTGTGTATAATTTGATATATCTTCAGTTTAACAATATGTAAGTGTAATAAAGTTCAGTTCAAGGAATATCCAGTATGAGCGAATGTGTTTCTGTTTGTGTGTGCGTGTGTGTGTCTTAACCATTTTAAATGAATCAATAAACTTGTTATGAAAAGCAGCTCTTGTGTGTATGTGTATGTATACATTAGTGAGTTTTTCTGTAGGCTATGTGTGTGTGTTACCATGGTTACGTCAGCTTCATAGATTTCCCTACCAAAGCAGCATGGAGCCTAAGACTGCCATCCATCTCACTGCAGCCACTCAGTGTGTGTGTGTGTGTGTGTGTGTGTGTCTGACCTCCTGATGAACCAGCCTCTGATTGCTATGCCATCATCCCTCTGCAGACACACGCAGACACACACGGACACACACATCTGGATACGCACGTGCTATAAAACATACAGTATGCATGAACATGACGACACACGCACATTGGTGTGAAGGTGATGTGTATTTAATGGGATCCAGTCCCTTTTAAAGTGCTGCCTCCTGCACAGATGGAAGAAAATAAGGGTGTGTGTGATGATGCCACAATGAAAGAATAAATAAAGATAGAATGACAGATTTAAAAAAGAAGAAGAAACAAAAAGGTGGATTAAGATAATTTCAGGGTGAAGCTAAATGGGAGGAGCTCAGAACTAAATGAAAACAGAGTGAAGGAGCAGACGTATATTTGATAAAGAATATGTGTCAGTACCCTCCATTTTTTGCCCGCAGGGAGCAGGCTGAACTTTTCAACTCTCACTTTTTTCCCTCACTCACTTTCTCTCTGCTTGTTCAAACCTGGAACATATCTAGATCCAGTCAAGACTGAAGAGATGGCCTTAGTGCCTGTGGCATCACCTGCAGGTTTGCGAAGCCTGGAGTTCGACTCAGTCCCACCACCATCTTTATCACTGTCACTGGTATTCAGAACATTGTAATTTGTGGTCGGGTATCCCCTGGAATCATGAACATATTTTGCTTCCTGCGGTTCACATACGTTTCAATACAAGATGAAGTGTAGCTGTAATGTAGCCAGGTGGAGATGAAGGGTTGGGGAGATGGATAGAAAGAGACCTGCACCAATGTTTGCCTTTTTTTATCTGTCCCTCTTAACCCTTTCATACATGAATTGTACTGATTAGAGTCAGTTTATATTTTCTTATATGCTTTTATTCATCTAAAGACATGAAAAAAAAGAATGAACATTTTTAACATGTATATTTCAGTTATTCATACGTCCATTCTGGTGGACTGCATGTTGTTGTGCTTTCAAGCAACATACAACAATTTACAGTGCAAAAGTCTCAGTTCACTATCAAATTTGTCGCTTTGGAAGTGATATTTTGACTTAATTGGAAAGAGTCACTCTATTAGGATACAACTAGAAAATATAGAAAATATGTACACAGTATTAAAAACATAATAATATAAAACATCTGTAGGCTAAAATGACTAATATTGAGTGTGGCCTTTGTAGAAGAAAATGGAGAGGTCAAGGACAAAATTATAAGTGAAATACTGAAACTCTGATGAGAAGTTTTTTCAAAGTTTCTAATTTGAGAGACCAGGAGAAGTCCAGGAAAGAACTGGCCCAGCATCTGGCAGCTTCATCTGGATGTTAAGTTGATCAATTCAATTGATTTTATTTAAATAGCACCAAATCATAACAAAAGTCATCTCAAGGTACTTCACAGTCTAAGGTATATCTCCTGAAAAAAACGACTCTTGACTCAGGTATTTTAGCCAATTATAGACCAATATCCAATTTGCCCTTTCTCTCTA
>JAUYWH010000026.1:1606127-1617377 GCA_034779795.1 Ctenopoma multispine
CAGTGCTTGCTCTAGTGGGACTGTTGGGTTTTCTACTTTCCGTATATTTTTTTTAATGTGTAAGGTCTTAAACCTTAGCAGTACTATGCAACAATGGAGAGTAAAATCTCCTTAAGAACCGTCCAGCAGAAAGAGGCTCGGGGTCCCATCCATCTGCCTCGACCAGTTGTAGTGATCCTTCCATAATCCAAGGAAGCTTGATCAAGAATGGTCTTTTGGGAAGGATAGTAGCCAAAAAGTCACTTTTTTAGTTGGTTAAATGTAAAACTGAGAAATAATGGTAATTGGCAACTGCAAGCCAAACGGTAAAAGAGCTGACAATCAGCGTCACAGTGAAGCAATGCTAACACGCTGCCCCCTTCCCCCCTCCCAAAGATACCAAAGATCACCAAGTTGCACTGCCTGACATACAGCCCCACAGGTGTGTGTAAACACATTATGTTTGACAGTTGTGAATTTTACTTCTTTTAATTTGCAACTTGGAAGCTTTTATGATTGTTGTTGATTTGTCTCATCGAATTATAAAACTTTACTCTAGCTGTAACTTGGCAGGCTAACTTTGACAAATTCATGCTGCCGAAAACTTCACAAAAATCCAGCTTCACAAATCTGACACCTCAAATGTGAAATTTGATTAAATAGCGCTGACAAATATGTGATTAACTCCATGGAAATTTGCAAACCACTAACAGGTGGCCAGATCTGTCAATCAGGGCAGAGAGGCGGGATATTCTGTGAATTATAATTCCAATAAAGAATCCATAAAATTTAATTGATCTTTGAATTAGCAGACAGAGCTAGGTAATGGTGATTAGTGTGTTCAGCATGGCAGAGCTAATTAGAGCAACAGCTGCTGCATGTGTGTGTGTGTGTGTGTGTGTGTGTGTGTGTGTGTGTGTGTGTGTGTGTGTGTGTGTGTGTGTGTTCTGGTCTTAGACTTCAATTTCCTTCTCTTCTGACATGTCAGAGGCTGTAAATCAGCAACACACACACACATATGCACACACATACACAACATCTGTGCATAGGACTTTAGAATTTACAGCCCGCTGTGAGTGTGTTTTGCTTCATTCTAATTATTTTCCTATTCCACTTTACAGCATCCTACTGTATATGGTAATATCATAGCTGTATAATATATAACAAGTTTCATGTTACTTCATCACTGAATATGTTTAATATTGTAACTGTCTTATATTTCATAGACACTAATAAACAACCTCACACTGTTTTTTTCATATATTTTATAAATGAGTTTGCTTTAGTGTTTTCCAATATTTGTGTTGGATTATGTGTAGCTCACATTTTACTGCGCGTGTTTTACTGTTCCACAAAACAAACACACACACACACACACACACACACACACACACACACACACACACACACACACACACACACACACACACACACATCATAGACGCAATAATATAATTACATATGACATAGAAATTAAAGTGTTAGGCGCTTAAATTACTAATAAGATCCAGTGAGAGACAGTATAAATATTCCTTTCCTAACTTTCCTCCTCTCACAATTTCTAAGACTCATTGTATTTATTTCTTTCATTTTCTCTTTGTGTCAGTGTCAGTGCACACACACAATATTTGAAAGAATGTCTGGTATCAGTTAAATGTAATTTCTCAGTGTGTTACAGTATAATAATGGAGTTTGTCATGCCACTATGCTTACATCCTTTTCCATCATGAATGGGTGTGACTGTGTGTGTGTGTGTGTGTGTGCAAAAGTACACAACATATGACATGAGTTGCTACAGTACTGTAGCAGCCTAAAGCTATAGTACACTAGCAGGTGGTTGACTAACTATAACATGTTACCAACCTACTGGAACAAATGACATGGACTCTTTAACAGTCAATGTGTGAGTGAGGCCATCATCCATTAAATCCAATTAGCTTTCCTGTCTTGCCATTCCATCCATCCATCCAGTGTGCAGGATGCATTGACAGCAGGATGTGACTCGCTGCCATTTAAGAGTATTAACTGATGTTTATGATGTAACAGTGTCGTATAAATGTGTGTAAAGTCACAAAGTTGGAACCTAAACAGTATAAACATCATGAAGAGCACAGGACTGCAAGGTTCACCTTCAGATTACATCCAAGGCTTATTTACAAAATATTGTTATCACTAAACACTTTTCTGTGCCTGTGTCAGTCTCAGCACACAGATATGTTGTTGTGGGGGAACACTTTAAGGTTACAGACTGAAAGACGTTAACAGTAACGTCACGTTTAGTTACTAAAAAACAAAACCACAATCTTTCTCTAACCATAACCAAAGTGTTGCCTGAACCTAACACAATGTCCAGACTGTACATTGTACATCTGTCATCACAGAAGAGACTGAACAGGCTGTTCCGGAAGGCTAGCTCTGTTCTAGGATGCCCTCTGGACACAGAGGAGGTTGTGACTGACAGGAGGATGGTGGCTTAGCTGTCATCCCTGTTGGATAACATCTCCAACACCATGCACGAGACTCTGACAGCACTGAGCAGCTCCTTCAGCGGCAGGCTGCTGCACCCACGATGTGGGAAGGAGAGATTCAGGTCTTTCCTTCCAACTGCTGTCAGACTGTACAACAAAGACCTTGCAGTTGACCAGACACACATGGACTAACAAACACACACATCCAACGCACAATGGCAGTTTATGTGCAATATTCATGAGAGTAATTATTCTGATGCAACATGTGCAATATCTCTGTACACATATACATACATATAGTCTCTGTACATACATATTTTTTAATCTAAGTTTACATATAGAGACATTTATATTTTTCAACACACTCATACATATTTATATTTTTAGACTGTATAGTGTACTGCTTGTATAGCTTTTATTCTATTGTTTTTAAATTTTTGCTGCTTTTCATCTTGTACTGTCAACTTTCTGCCGCGACAATGCAAATTTCCCACTTGTGGGACTAATAAAGGATTATCTTATCTTATCCTATCTTATCTTAATAAACTTGAACTTATGATGATTGCTTCAAATCAACATGAAACACCACAGAACTCGAATCTGCTGCAGTTGTCTTGACATTTCTTTGCGTTATCGCTTGTAATCAAGAAGGGAAGAGCTAGAAAAAGAGAGAGTTAAGTGTGTGTGGTCCATGCCAGCTGTTAGCCTGCAGTTTGTCCATCAATACCATGTTCAAAATAGACCACACAGACTCACACACTGTAGCAAAGGGCTGTGTATCGACCAGTCATCTGAAGAGACTAAAAAAATAAAGAGCAAAGTATGTGAGAGAGTGAAGAAATGAGTGCGGATATATAACCATATGACCCCTGTGCCTATCATCACAGTGACCACCAGGGTCAGCCGGACATAGGTCAACCAGAGGTCAGCAGACTGATTTCTCTTCCTCTTTCTTTCATTCTTTTCTCTTTCTTTAACCTCGTATCCCTTTTACTTTGTGTATGTATCAGTCTCTCTTAATATCCTTTCTCTCACCCACACTCATACACACTGACCCAGTCAAGTGGTCAAAGTTCATCCAGACATCACTCTGAGCTCGCTTTCATTTTTTGCTCCCATAAGTCAACTAGTCACGCTTCTGTGGTGGAATATAGACTGTCAAGAATGCAGAACAGAATAGAATAGAATGTTGGATTGTTTAAATTGTTGTGTTGTAGTCTGTGTCGTGCCAGAGGCCTGTAGATGAGAGAGTTACGACAGCATCACAAACATAGCAGAAGAAGTGACTCTGAGGGATTTATTACAAATGGCAAATTCATTGAAATATTATATTTAATTGTAAATATTTTATTGAAATAATAATAATGGAAACAATAATTCATTATTATACCCATTAATCATCAATCAACCCTTTTTGTCCAAAATCACTAAACCTGCTCAAGTTTGTCATATAAAGTAGCTAATTAAAAAACCCAGCTGCACCCATTATTGAGGCAGTAACAATAACCAGTGGGATGAAAACGTAACTGTTCCAACAAAATGTACAGTAAATTATGTTTAAGCAAATAGCAAAGCAAAGGTTTGTCTTGTGTCATTTGCACAGATGTGGCCATTAAACCTTTTGTGTTCTTCATTCCATAAAGCCAGCTACAAGCTGCAAGCTAGACAAATACATATGGACCACATCTGTCCATATAATTTCTATATCTCAAATCTCACCAGAAATTCCATTTCTGTCGGGTAAGTCCTTCCAGTCTCCTTTTCAGCTAATGCAAGTGTTAGCATGCTAATGAATCATTTTTTGATTTGATAACAATAACCCTGGACTTCACCCTGCTTTCATGCAAAGCATCAGAAAAATTGTGATTCATGACTTAAGCAGTAACTTCTACAGACATCTCCCCAGAAGTTCCAGGACTCTTGGATCCAATGATCAGACAAATTGGATGTTGTAACTTGTTAGTTATCTTTTCAAAAAGAAAGGAACATGCCAGATGGTTACAGATGGTGATTGTGAGTTTGTGCTTGTACTGTACATTAAAATTGTCCGTCTTTTTGGCTAAACTGTTATGCATCATTAAACTCACTTGCAACGCCAGCATGCTCATGATACTAGCAATCACTCGCCATGCTAACATGCTGTTGATATTCAAAACCTTTATTTTGCATTTCAGGGTCCATCAGTTCACCCGTAAATACAGTCCTATTCAAAGTGAAAGACAGATGTACCGACACCCTCTGAGCATCAGACTGCCAGCTAAGTATAAACTGTAAATGCAAACTATGGTTATTGTTGAGGTCCACTGGCTCACAGTGAGGAAACAACCACCTGAAAGTTGAGATGAGAGACAGACACTTTTAATAACAGGAGGCTGTGTTTGTTTTAATATCTTATTTATTCTGAAGCTTTGGTTTTCATAAAAGTATCATATTGTTGCCTAAGTTGCTAGTCTAGCAGCTGCAGCAGAGTCTGCCACACTCTTACTGAAGAATGATTCACTATCACACCTTCTGGTATTGTGATATCAGTACACATAAAACCACCCTAGTTTTCTGACACATAGAACAAACTCTTACTTTGCACATAGTCCTTTTCTCAAGCCTGTAATCACTATGGGAGGACCGGGAAAAACTAAATTAATGTTCTCCCTTAAAAATTTACAAAATATTCACTAAACTTACCCTTTACCATGCTGCTTTACGTGTCTCCAAGAAACAATTCCATCAGCTTGTTATTGTTCAATATTGTTCCCTGTATATATGCTTTTATTCAGATGACACACTGCAGACACAAAGGTTATTATTATTTATCTTATTGTCAACACTGGGATCAATAGGTGCAATGGAGAGGTAAAAGTTTTGCCTGTGGCTCCCACAGACAAATGCTCTCTCTCCTTATCCTTCCTGGTCGATTCTTCTCAGGTTTTGTGCTTTGCTAGTGTCCTTGTCACTTCTTGTAGCATGCGGCAGTACAACTGAGAGCTTATGGGCCATACACACTTCTGACTCACATTATCAGTTGCCATAATGAATTTCAAACAACTTGGATTAGCCTGCAAATGATATTTCAAATGATGATTTCAACTTGAATAATTAGTTAGTCAAGAGTTGATGTGTGATTTAAGATTTCCATTATGTGTGTATTTTAAGCCATTTGTTAAAAAATATTGGTGTGACATTTGACCCTAATCTCAATTTAGAGGCAAACATCAATAAAGTAGTTCAGTCTTGTTATTGTCATATTGCACAGACTTACTCAGTTTTAAGCTTTAACAAGATGTAGACCATTAAGCATGCTTTGATCAGATAAGGATCCTGCAATGGCCTCCAAAAAGGAATACATTGAAAAAACAATCAATAAATTGCACTTGCTTCATATTTCAACAGCCAGACTTTAATTTGTTAAGCCACTCTTAATGTAACTGGTTTTCACCCACATTAAACAACAAAACAGAAAACATCTCTTCAGATTTTACACCACAGAGAACACCACATAGTCATTCATGTGGCTTTGACCGTCTGTAGCTTCTGCAGCGGTGCTGCTCTGTGGCTTCCAGAACAGACCAGCTGTGTGGAAAATGTGTGGAATGTGTGGAAACATATAAATATGAATGAGTATTGAGTTCCTCTGGATTGACAGAGGTATTAAAAAACAGAAGGACTTTGTTCCTTTTCTCTGTCTGCAACACAGATCAAACACAAACTCACTTTCCCACAATTTGTCATTCAGAACCTCATGTAGACAGAGCCTGTTTTTTGGGAGAGTGTAGCCAGCAGCTGCACAAAAAGGCAAAGTCAACTTGTTACCATTCAAATGAGTGTTTCCTCAGCAGTACAAAGCTCACTGGCTGTTTAGCCTGAAGAGTCAAATCAGCAGGCAACACGTTTGCATCTGCCGCCTATTGTTCATTTTGCATGGGCCTGAACAAACAGACTGCACCAACAGAGACTGTGTGTGTGTGTGTGTGTGTGTTGGAGGGGTTAACATGGTTCTTATTCTTCTGACGTGCATATGTGCAGGAGACAGTATGTAGAAAGTATGTGCACTATGTTATTATGACCATATATGTTTGTATTTATTTCTCTTTTTAAAATATAACTAGAAAATAGAGAAAATATGTACACAGTATTACAAAAAGCACAAAAACAGCTACTTTGAGAAACAGCTAAAATGACACATATTGAGTGTGATCTCTGTAGAGGTCAAGGACAAAAATATGAGCGGAAGATCTGCCAAAATCTGATGAGAAGTTTTCTCAGACCTTCTTTTTTGAGAGACCCGAATAAGTCCAGCAAGGAGCTGACTCAGCATCTGGCAGTTTCATCTGGACGCCAAGTTGATTCTTCCATAGTCTGGGGATCAGGAATGGTCTGTGTTTTTTGTTGTTCTAATGTAAAAACTGAGGAATAAATATCACAGATATATCACATGACAGCATTGCGGAAAAACTAATCAAATAGTGGTTTTTGCACTGCATTGTTTATATCCATCCATACATAATATGCATATTTCACAGGAATACAAACACATTACAGTACTTTATGTAATGAATATAGTATAGCTCAGGTTTACTCAGTTCCTAGTAAATGAAACTGGTCCTGGAGTTGAACTATGGGGGGGGCTATATTGGGTCTAAATGGGTATGACTAGTATCTTGTGTAATTATGTCTAATACCCAAGTGGATCTGAGCTCTCATCACATGTTGCATCATCATCATCATCATGGGTATCGTAATTAATGGTGCATCACACTTTCTCAGTGTTGGTATTCAGTCTGTTTAGGTTGATGTTGAGGTTGTGGTTAGATCTTACTGTCCCTTTTTCAGGTCCAGGGAGTTTTCCTAACATTTGTTTCACATTATGTCCAAAAATGTTGGTAATAAGAGACTCCATCATCCACTACATTTGATTAAAATCCCCAACGAATGTTAATGATCTTTACTGAAACTGTACTTACTCAAGTGCTAAATGAACTTCTGCTTAATATGGATTTAGATATTGCTGGTCTGATTTTCATTTGGCTAAAGCTTGAACACAGTGCATTTCCTATTATACTACTGCTACAATATTTTCTAATGTGAATTATGATGAGAACTCAGCTCTGTTGTTGGCCCTCTGCTTTTCTTGATTTATACTTTGGGTTACTTGCAGTAATGGAATTATTTTCCCTTTCTACGCTGATGATACTCAACTGTATGTTCCTGGAAATGTAATGTGCTTTCTATATTATATTAAGTGTCTTACATTGTAATACAGGGCTCCTGTGTCTTAGCAGAGTTACCATTAAACAGCTTTGTAGTAGGGGGTGTTACACTCATACAGTTATGAAACTGGGGTGAAACCTCTATAGGCTTTATGTAAAGATAGTATCACAGTGTCCAGACAGTGTAACATGAGCTGTCTGTCTTCCGTGTTGTGAGGCATTCAGGGACAGTGCAGAGTGTGGATGATCCGTGTTTTGAGACGCTCAGATGCCATTAGGGTTTAATGTAACTTTGTTCTGTGATACCTGTAATAATCCTCTCCCTGAAGGTCGGACTCACTCTCTAACCCTGTATTTCCTTGTTTTTTTACACTCGTGGCCATCATATTTCCTGTACAGTATGTGTATGTCTTTCATATTTCTGTCCTCACTTAACTGCCTGTAGATTCTTATTCATAATTCATGTATTTATTATTGTATGTGTCTCAAAGTTACTTATATATTTTTCGTTTTCTTTGTTACAGTGTGTACAGTACAGCTAAGTTTGCCCAGACTCTCTACACTTCAGGCTAAGGTGGTAGCATAATATTTTGGGACTGGCTGCATTATAAGCTCAGTCTGCTCCCAAGTCATCCCAAAGTAATCAGTCCAAAATTATCTAGCCTAGGATCAGTACCAGTATCAGACAAAGGTTGTCTCCTGAACTTCTCAATTACCACTAACCTTTTGTAATTCATTGGGCTTCCAGAGGTCACAGTAAACCAATAGAACGAACAAAATGGAAGCAGAAAGAATTAGAGCTGATGAAAACACTGGAGGGCAACCACTGTAGTCTGACCTGTCTGACCTTTTGACTGGAACCTGTCACCATGGAGACAGAGGGTAAACTTGACCTGCCTCTGACTTCATTTTTTTCTTTGTCTCTCTCTTTCTGGAACAAGGGTTGAGAAGAGAGGTGAAACACAGTGGGATTTGTTGTCATCATTTTCATTGTATGCAAGATGGAAGAAGAGAAGGAGGAGAAATAGGAATGAGAGAGAGATGAAGGAGGAGAAGACAGGAGAGGGAGGAGTGAAGTAGAGTATGTGTTCAGGTCAAATGCTGCATTTTCGGGTGAAACTAAGTTCACATTATCATACAGCTCAGTGTGTGTGTGTGTTTGTGTGTGTCTCGTCTCCACTGGGGCGGGTGACACCAAATTTGTAACCAAGTGACACCAACAGATGGAGCTCCTATTGTGGCAGCCAACACACAAGCACACACAAACAAATGTGCACGTGTGAGCCTCATTATGAGAATAAAGTACACCAAGCACTAAAACTGGCAACCTCCTGGGGTTAAACTCTGTATGTACACACAGACACACACACATCTACACACACATATAGAAAGCATCTCTGCCAAGGCCTCTGCAGACATGTGCACATACTTTTGAATACTGTATAAATGTGCGCACACACACACACACACACACACACACACACACACACACACACACGCACACACACACACACACACACACAAATAAAACAGAGATTGTTTCTCATCAGTCAACTACCTGATAACAGACTAGAGAGGTACCAAGTGTGTGTGTGTTAGCGTGTGTGTATGTGTGCATGAACATAAATTGAACCCTTGAACTGTGTTTAACCCTCTGTCTCTGTTGTTCTGTCGATCCTTCATCTGGCCTTTATTGTTGCTTTCCTCCTTCCTCTCCCTCTCTTCCTGTTTCAAGCACCTTCATTTGTTTTCATCTGTCTCTTTTTGTCGCTCTCTCTCTCTCTCTCTCTGTCTCTCTGTCTCTCGGTGGGAGGTAAACTGGTTTCAGGTGCTTTGAGATCAGAGCCACATTTAGTGGGTACACTGTTTGTGTGCAATGCTATTGCAAAATACAATAGACAATAAATACACACACGTACAGATGTGTGACTGCATGTCCTGAATAAACATAATAAACAAAAGCATTTCAATAGCAGCTGTCACACACTAATCAGTCCACACACACACACACACACACACAAATGCACGCACACACATACATACATGTACATACATACAGTTAGGTTAATATCAACTATAAAAAGTATTAAAAGTATTTATTTTTACTTTGAAACATAACAAAATATTTCTGTTTTATATTATGTTGTTTGATATAATAAGTCTTTTATTTTATTACTATACTTTACTATAAACTGATACTGATATTAATTCATACAAAATAACTCCTCGGAATGCTAAATGTAAATATTACAAATACATGTTTTACAATATATAATAATAATAACTGGTAAAAAAATATGAGCCAGAAATAAAATATAAACTGAATTTTGTAAAATCATACATGCAAAAGTGCAAAAATGGCAACAAATAAAAAAGCACAATACCTAATAATTAAATATCCATCCATCCATCATCTACCGCTTAATCCATTTCGGGTCGCGGGGGGTGCTGGAGCCTATCCCAGCTGTCTTCGGGCGAGAGGCGGGGTACAGCCCGGACAGATCGCCAGTCCATCGACATACAGACGAACAGACAAACAACCATGCACACTCACATACACACCTACGGACAATTTCGGAAGGCCCAATCAACCTGACATGCACGTCTTTGGACATAATTTAAAAATTGATTCTTCAGAGAATCCAATACAAATATTTGGAATCCTCATTAAGAGGAGTAAATACAGGACATGTAATTTTTAAATTAAAATCATTACTACTCATTATCTTCACTGTGGTTGGATTACAGCTGCAGAATAACAGCTCCCTATCTACTGAGAAACAAATATACATTAACAATAATACTAACAAATATATAACAAATAAGAACCATCATTCTAATGTAAAAATGTTTAACATCAAAATTATGTTATCTAGAGTTAATATAGAATTCTGAACTCAGAAGAATTTATTAAAACAAAACTGAAATGAACTCTGTGGACACAGATGTTTATCCTAAACCATGCTAAATATCAAAATAGAATAATTTACTGTCTCATATTCTTATATCTTGATTATTCATATTCTTGTCTTTATACTTCTAATATACTGTATAGTTTCTGCTTTTTCTCATCATTAATTCACAGTTTATTCTTCAGTGTTTTTTCTTTTTTTATTTTGTCTTTCCTAATATTATTATGAACATCAGTAAATAACTCCTATATATATATATATATATATATATATATTTTTTTTTTTTACTTTATTGTTATTTAATGTTAAAACTATTTTATCCTTTTTTCAGAATTGTTTATTGAAAGAAACTTAATGTACATATACTCTACAGTATTCTACAGAACAGTTCATATTTTTTTATGATAATTTTTTTATCATACTGGTGAATGTGGATGCTGCAGTTCTGTGGCATCATTTAACTGCATCATTCTGCATCTGATCAGTGTGTGTGTGGGTGTTTATGGCCTACTGAGCGGCAAATTATTGTTTTTGTTCTTTTTTTTTGGTTATAAACACACACACACACACACACACACACACACACACACACACACACACACACATGCTGTGAACTCCTGAACTGAACTTGAACCAGCAACTGGGTCATCAAAAGGGTAAAAGGGAGCTCACACACACACACACACA
>JAUYWH010000026.1:1617477-1629684 GCA_034779795.1 Ctenopoma multispine
CTATAGTGCGGTATATATAGTGATATATATCTATATCTATATATACTGTATATATATTTATATATATATATACAGTATATATATATATATATATATATATATATATATATATATATATGTGTGTAGCTTTGTTTCGTGAGACTGTGAGTATATTGTTATGAGCATCTGTTCATCTAACACCACAGTATTCTCGCCGCCCTGAGCGTGGGAATTATTTCACGTTATTTTCTAAGGCAACAAGGGCACAGAGGTCATGTTCCTGTATTCTTCAAATACACATAGAAGACACTGTGTATCTAAAATTGATTCTGGAAGTTTTTAGAGCCGAGTATCTTTAAATTGGATTTTTTGCAATGTGAAACATTATAGTGAGAGACAATAGTGTAAATTAACTGTTTTGTTTTGTTTGTCCAACTTTTATTTTGTGGACAATATTGTTCCTTCTTACAACCCTTTTTTTCCAACAATTATTCAGCTTCTTCTCCTTGTTGCACACACGCACCTGCCTGCACACACAGTTCATTTGTCTCTCCAGCCTAAAAAGGAAGTGATCAGTCATTGGCTGAAGGGAAGAGACAGTGAACTCCCTCCGAACTCTGACCTCTCTGTGACCTAACCCTGAGAGGACAGAAGAGAAGAGTGGAGAGGAAGAGGAAAAGGCAAAATAGGAATGGGTCATAGAGTAAGAGTGGAGGAAAATACTGTCAGGTCAGGAGAGAAAAAAAGATAGTGAAGAGGGAGATGGAGAGAAAAACAAAGAGAAAATGGTAGAATGAGAAGGAGAAAGAGGACAGGAGCTCGGTCTGGAGGAGGACACTAGCAAAGGAAACAGGTAACGACAAACTGTGTTTACTTAGAGGATGGGCGACACAGCAGAGCAAGACAGACAAAAGAGCAAAGGTGAATGAGAGGGTGAAGAGGACAGAGTCACGCACACCAGACACCAGGGGGCAGTGTTGGGATGAGCTACAGGGCGCTGAGGGAAACAACAAAATGGGGGGGCGAATACCTTTTTGCCCCTCCTTCTCTAAAGAATGACGTAAGTCTGAGATTAAAAAAAGCTGCCTGTTTGGCATTCACGTGGCGACAGGTTGGAGAGGGGAGGGGCATTGCATGATGATGTCACCGTGACACATACACATCCATACATAGCGATGTACCGCCCTGTTGACATGCACGCAGTCATGCCACATTTATGGATATACAGCTATACAAATACAAAAATGAATGCATAGGAATACACAGGCTTTGTGTGTATTTGTGAGTATTGCGTGCACATGGATGTGTGTGTGGATGCTTGAAACACTGGACAAAAGTGATGTGACGTGGCGTACCTACTCGTGAGTGTACAGATGCTGTTTATTTGTGTAGAAGTGTGACCAGTATCAAATTGTTTGAACTGGAAGGAGACCGGTTCAAACACATAAAAAAACATGCATTGGAAACATGGAAATGGGAAACAGCTCTGCATCGTTGTCATAGCAACACACTGATGACAATGTAAAAGGTCAACGTATCAGACAAAGGTTGTCTTGTTGATCTACCTGACACACACATATGTATATGTGACGTGTATTAAAAAGTGAACACACACACGCACACGCATTATTTTATTCGTGTGTGTGTTCAACACACACCTGCTTGACTCTCTTTCCGTCCCCGAGGCGAGGGTGTGGTCAAATGATTCATTAGAATGTGATCAAAGTGCTGAGGAAGCTGTGAGCTCACAGTCCAGATGTGGAGGAGGTCACAGGTCGAGGGAGGCCGTTCCCATGGCAAGCAGGGTGGAAATGCCGGGAGGATGCGGGCTCAGGATCAAAGAACGTGTTGCTCACACGAGCTGATCACAATGCTCTTTGAAGACTCCGCCTCCAGGGGGAAAAGCAAACGAACGTCCTGATTGGCACAGTGGTGGTGGGGGTGAAGCAGGGCATAAACTGACTCTGAAAAACATCAAGATTTCATGAAGGGTTTTCACTTCACAGTGATGTCATCAGCACGTCACCATGGTATCCTGACAAGGTCACAGTTATACAGTAGAGCTGCTGCAGGGTCATGGGGCTGTCAGAAGGTCAGAGTGAGGCCACAGTCTCAGGCCCAGATCATTGCTGCTATTATTTTAGACAGATACACAGCTGTAGTTGACGGTGATAAAGGTACATACAAGTCTCCCATCTTGCCTTGCAATTAAATTGTTGAGCCTAAAAACACAATAAAGCTAAAAGCTTATTTCAGCTGTTGTCATTTACTCAGTTAGTGGCTATTACAGTTCTCACAACACATTTCAATCTGGTGGATAGTGAGAAAGAAATTAAATGATACTCACTTTGCAGTAAACAACCACAAAATGCAAACAGGTTCATTGTATGTATTAGTAATGTAAAATAATTATAATACTTTAAAGAAAACGCTGTGTGACCTAGTAGCCACAGTATACAGTATGGCCCATTTTTAAAGTTATGTGTTTTTGCATTGTTTCATTTTTTAAAACCATTATTTTAAACCAGAAAATGTGACAGCAGGTAGGGACTATTTTTTAGAGGTGGATTGATCCACATTTTGGTTCCCTAGAGAGCATTTTGTTAGTAGGGTATGTAAGATTACAACATCTGTTACTGTGTTGTAACTACCTATAGACTTGCTTGCAACGTCACACATAATTGATTTTGGCATGGTTGTTGATAATACAAGTATTTAATTTAGAAAAGTTGTTATACAGCAACTACTGGTCAGACTAGTGAGACAGAGGTGGTGGTTGGTTGGACAGTGTGGTGTGGTCCCTTAAGCTATCAAGAAATGGTAAATGGAAGCACAGATTACAAGCAGGTTTATCAGCTACGATTCTCCTCCTCATGAATCCTTGCGTTAAGCAGGATCTATGCCCTGCCGGATGGTCTGATACCATCTGAACTGTTTTGTATTTACTGATGCTTATGCGGTAAATGATGAGGTTGTAAATGGTCACAAGTCAGAAGATTGTAGATTTGATATTTGTACATGTCAGTCAGGGGTAGACATGACGAAGGCTCCAAAAAAACACAGGGTTATAAAGGAAAAGCTGCAGAGAGAGAGCTGCCAAGTTCTTATGAATGGAGTCTTATGTGCAAGACCGTTTTGTTTTAATTGGCAGAACAACAGCAAGAGGGGAAAAAAGTGGTGGAGAGTGGTGGTTGAGGAAAAATGCTAAATATACAGAAAAAAAGAAAGGAATAAAGAAAAATTTAAAGATTTAAAGTTGTGCAATATTTGTATGACGTGATGTGTGATGACAGACAAATATCCAGCCTGTTGATTCATATTCTGCTGTCTTGTTTAATCTGTTTAGTATCAAGTCATTACGCTTTTTGTTCTTTCACATGGCACAATGGGCAACACACACAAACATGGAGGACAGTGAGTGTTACAGGGAACCAGGTAGTTTTGAATAAAAGAAGAACTTCAAAGTGTAAGTGTAAGTAAGTGCTTATACATAAAACAGGGACAACGTCTTTCACATGGATGTAGCTTGGGACCATAAAATTGGACAAACTATGCCGCAGACCAGTCCTTGTGACACATTCAAACACCACTAAACTCTTTTGCTTCCTTACCCAAGAATCATGTCAAACCAGCTTGTTCTCATTTCCAAGGCATCAGATACTGATGCTTTGTCAAGTCCCACCAACACTCAAACTCTGCCTTTGTGTCGATTATGATGTACAGGGGTACAGTGTCAACTGACAACAATAATTTGTCAATATTTGACACACAGAGCAATGAAGTCTACATAAGCCTTTTTTTACACTGAAACACCATTGTATTGGTGAGAAGGTGGCGCCCTCTTAAAGACACCTTTGCCTGTTTACACTGCACTTTGAAGCGCTGCTGTAAAGACACCCCAGCTTTGCCCATGTACCAGTACGACACTTAATGTGATGTGTAACACACAATTTTGGATATACATCACCTTCAAAACATTACTGGATGATGAACAGTGATGCTCTTTTAATACATGATTTGGACTCAAACACAGTTGATGCGTGTTTACTACAACAACAACATTAAGGTTTATGGTCACAGTTTCATGCAGCAACGTGTGGATATCGAGAAGCTAAGGGACAAGTGCTACTCAGTCCACTATGATGTGCAGCTGTGGAGTAGAAAGGAATTTATGTATAAAGTTAGAGTTGGAGTAAGACAGTAAGGCACTGGGGTCTGGTTTATCATAATAATACAGGACTGGTTGGGTTATGGATAAAAATGGACTAAATTGTATCGTGAAATGAAACAGAAAATGATAATTGATAATACCATGGTTTTTCCAACAGTTTTATCACATCTAATTATAACTCCATAACTGAGAACGCAGTATACTGACTGTTTGAATGTGTGGACAGAGGATTAGCACATAGTAAGTGTTTTGCACTATCCCTATGATTGACAGGTGTCAGAACACACTGCATCAGAGCTTGCTGCATACAGGGCTGTGTAGCTGCAGACCTGTTAAATTGTCCATGTTGACTAACATTAAAATTCCTCAGGAGTATTGTGGCTAATTGGTGGATGTGTTAAGCTGAAGTTAGCATATGCTGCTGGTGTGAGTTGTAAGGGAAGGAGTGCAGGCCTGGTACTAAGCTTTGCAGGTGTAGGTTAGCAAAACTGGGCCCATGTGAAAGATGAGAAAGATGCATGGACACAGGGAGGATTTATAGTAGGTTCAAATAGATCCACTCAGATAATCAGCTAAAACAGAAAACAGCCTTCAGTGATGAGGATTGTGATCAAGATATCTGGCCAAAAACCTCTGATTTCATCTTGTCTTTATTATTCATGGTTTCCTCAACAGATTTCATCATAATAGCTAACAGAACAGAAATTCAGTTGTTGTCGTTGCAATTTACATCTGCAGACATGGACCCAATTTACATGGTATCATATGTCTCGTATATGTATCGTTATATGGCTATGAAATGCCCTACATGAGATTATGGTCATATGACACAATATTCCTTGTAGTTGCATTTGACTTTCCAGGAAAAGTTTCCTTCAGTCACATAGGGTATTTAAAAGTAATCCTCTTACTAAATCACATAAATCATGATTTAGATGTAGGTATAGTGAGCTGATGGAGCAGACGGTCATTCTTAGATTTCTGTCAATGTCCTGGTCATTTAGTAGTGATGTGCAAGTATAAAACTGTTCAGTTGACTCTATGTTTTCATGTATTTATTGCAGAAATGCTGAAAATTAAACTTAATGATTAATAATGTTGTCATATAGGATCATTCAGCACTATATCTTTGAATATTTTTAGCTTAGCTTGTGTGATCTAAAGAATTTTAATTTTGAGATTTCTTATGAATGTAGATAAAACCTCATCAACCAATCGATGGCTCTGTCCAAAAATTAATGAGCCAAAGGTCATTTTGAATGATATTCTTTGTATTCTATTGTCTGTGAAGATTCTCAGTCATCCAGGCAAAGTTGTCTGAAGATTGAGTCATGGCAACTAGACTTTCTTTTAAGTAGAGATGTTTCGTTCTGCATCCACAGAACTTATCAATCTGAGGGAAGTTGGCTAGTGACCACAAATTTATCCTCCAGGTTGGTTTCACCTCACACTATTAAAAATCAGAACAAAACAAATCAATAGAATGTTGTTCTGAATGAATTGACCTTTTTGTGCATAAATAAAAACATTTTCATAATTCTCATTAGAAACACAGAAAGATAACCTTTTTTACCATGAGGGACTCATTATAATGAAATATGTATTTTCTTGAGTTTTACAAATACAGCAGCTTTATCTGTGAATATACAGTACTTTTTTATTATACTATATTGGACTTAATGTTAAAATAAATGTTCTCATATGCAGTAGAGAAAAAATGAAATCACTTAATGATACTTATTTTTCAAACATGCACAAAAAAGATTTATTTTCTCCTGCTTGACTCAGTAATAAAATTCATTATATTTGATGAAATTGGGTTTTAGACTTACACGTGTAAAATCTGATCTAGTAGAACCATAACTAAATGTACACTAGAGTAAGAGAGAGAGAGAGAGCGAGAATGGAGCGTAAGGGGAGCAGGTGACAGGTCAGGTATAAAAGGAGTGGGCAAAATGAACTAAAGGAGGAGTAGGTAAACTCACAGTCCCATTCACCTGTCAATCACGCACAAACACACACTCTCCTTCATGGTTAAGTTAACAGCACCCCACCCAATTCCAAAGCTTTGAGTCATAAACAACCAACTCCACCATGGAATAACCAGGCAGCTCTCAGCAACAGAGCTCAGCCATGATCTGGAAAACTACTGACAGAACCACAACAACAACAGCAGCAACAGCAGCAGCAGCAGCAACTCTCTCACTAATGCAGGTCATGGAACAAGTGGATCACTCTGATAAATACATTCAAAATAAAATAACCAAGCTGCACAGTGCTGTAAGGACACAACAAGTGTGAAACATTTCCAATGTGCGTATATACATATATATATATATAGATATATAGACATATATCTATATCTATATATCTACATATCTATATAGATATATAGATATATAGATATATATCGTGTATAAACACACACACACACACACACACACACAAACGAACCATCCATGCCTGCTTCATATCTTCTGATTGGTTGACTGGAAGCTAACTGACCAATCAGGTGGTGGGAGCTTATGAGAACAGGGGCTGTTGAAGTTTGCATGGAAGTTCCTCAGATTGAACTGTGGAGGGCAGTGTAGTGTGACAGGCAGCAGTGGTGTGTGTGTGTGTGTGTGTGTGTGTGTGCTATGAGGTGTGGTGTGGGCATAAGTCTTCCATTGCCACTGGTGGGATTTTTGGAGGTATCTATCTATCTCATTTTTCTGTCTTGGAAGGGAAAAGATAGATCAGGATACAATTTATGGCGTGCACACACACACACACACACACACACACACGACCACTAGAGGCAGTGTGGTCCAAGCGTTATCTGTACACCTCAACCTGAAAATAAGGACCCCTCTGGCAGTGTGGTAAGATGATACATGGAACAGGAAAGGCTGATGTTTCTATTGTGCCTTGTTATCACGTCACTGTCTTTTTTCCTGCTTTATATTTTCCATGTGAAATACTGTATAGTTTCCAACCCGTAGGCCAGAACGTCTACTCAAATATAGCTATTCAACAAATAACAGTGTTCAGCTGGATGATCTGCAGCTTCATCACTTCATTTTAAAGTTTCATGAGCCGAGGAAAAGCTTGACTCACTGTTGATTTGTATTTAGCATTAGTGGAACAGGAGTTGGCGCTCGCACTGACATGTGTCAGTGTAAATCTACCTCACTTATGTGAACCGTGCAAGAAAGCTTTACTTTTTTTTGGTCACACAAAACCCACTGTTGTAGGCTTTTTCCTGCTCTCTGTCATGTGTATGCCTTATGGAACTGGAAAATTAACCTTTAGTTAAGTCAAGGGATAGTTCAGATAAATCAGTTGATTTCTAAATAGTTGTCACTGAGATTTTCTTGACTTTGGAGTTTTGTGAATAAATATTTAACATATTAAATTTAACAACTTGCCTCACTTACTGTACTGTGAAAAGTTCTCACTGAAAGTGTAGAAATGACCTCTATGGAATCTTTTGTTGGTTAACAATTGGTCTCTATCACTTCCTGCAGAAATGACTATATGGTTAAGGGTGCTAGATGTTCCACAGCTTTTTTTGTCGGCAGTTCATCAGATCCTTTTCACTGATGATGCTGGTAAAAAAATACATTGAGAACAGTGAACAGAACTGTGCCTAGATTCTGTTTTAATTTAATTTAAACAAATTTACACACTGTGATATTAGTAAATAGCAACAGTTTGTAACTTCAGCCATAAACAATAAAAGCATATATAAAAGAGGTGCACATGACTGACAAACTAATTACTGTCTCAATGCCATATGCACAGTGGTGCAGTAGTTGGCACTGAAAAACCTGGGTTTGGACCCACAACTCAGCCAGGTTGTTATCAGTGCTGTTTGCATGTTCTCCCTGTGTCTGTGTGAATTTATTATAATTTCTAATGATAATGATTTATTTAAGTCTTTTCTCTCTGTGCTAAAGTCTTTACATTCTGTTTTAATGACAACTCAAGTAACTACCACTGTAGGTGTTAGGCTGCGGGGGCACCATGGGTAGTCTTTCAGATTTTTGAGGGGACATAATGAACCCCTGACCACCCCTCTAGCCCCACCCCTGGTAGTGACACTGTGTTGAGTGATAGTTCAGTAGGTCAAAATCCATATCACAGTACATATATTGGTTTAATCAGCATTTTTTATGGGCTTTTGTCTGAATGCACCCTGGCTTGCTCTGTTTTTGTTTTACCTCTAAGTCAACAATACTTAATTTAGAAAAAAAAATTTTTATAATCCCTAAACTGGATCAGAACTCAGCCATTAGTGGGCTTCCAGTACGGTAACCACAGCAGCCTGACGTCATTCAAAGACTGTCTACATAGACAGCAGTGTATGCCAAGAAGATGACATGATTTCACAAGGATGATGGGTCAGAAGTGTGTGACCAAGCGATACTGTTATAACATCAAAGTTATTATACAGCCACCGACTGTGCTTTTCTTTGATTAGATATCTTGAGTGTTTGTCTGGATACTATTGCCAAGGAAGCAACATTTTACACTGTGACATTGTGAGCTGCCAGGGAAAACACACATATACAGACACACACACATGCACAGGGTCTCTAAGTCTTAGTTAAACACTCTAACGTGGAATCATCTCTCCCTCTCTCTGTTACACAAACACACACAAACGGTTGGAGCCAAATATTACTTCATGCTAAGTATTTTCAAATCAGGTGATGACAGAAAGAGAGTGAGAGAAAGACACACATGCAGACGTTGTGGTTTTGGGTTGAGCTGTGGTGTGAGTGTGGGGTTAACGAGCTCTTATAACCTCGTTATCACACTGATGATAGACACAGAAAGAGAGAGGGAATGAAAAGTTACCAGAGAGAGAGCGAGAGAGAGAGGCGGAATGAAAGACAGAAAATGGGTGTGATCATTTGCTTGTCTTTTCAAGAGGCGGTTAAAGAAAATTCCCCTACTTTAAGTGTGTGTGTGTGCATATTAAAGGCATGCTCAAATCCAAAGCAAACAAGACGACATTATCTTTCTGTCTGTCCTCACCTGCACACCCACTGTCTCTCTTCTTACTGTAGTTCCTAGATGTCTACTGTGTATTTGAAAAGTTCTGTTGTCTCCATGTTTTGCAGCTTTCAGGCTTTGGTCAGATCTATAGAACTTTCTGAAAGGACCCTGTTGAGTTTTCATGTAAGCAAACGAAAGACATTTTACAGTACTCACCAAAATGATGTGTTTCTTCGAGTTCAAACAAACAGGAATATAATATTATTTGGGTTTAAAAGCCCACTTTCTTTGTAATTAGCATCAATTGAGAGTAAAAACAACGTGGTTAACGTCTGTCCAGAGTCCAGAGGACATAAAATCCTTTTTTTCCAAATTTAATTAAGAAGTAGTTTGTGTTATGATCTCTACATTACCTGATCTTGAGCCTCTCTTGAAGAAGGTCCTTGTGTTGTAGTCATTCAGTTAGGTAATGTTTTGCTTTGCAAGGTGTTGGATATGTGAGAAAACAGTGTCAGTGTCACAGTGCAGTTGTCCCTGAGTTCAACTGAATGTAGAAAAGTATTAATGTCAAAATCCAAATGTATGAAGCCTGTAGAAAGCTGCTGAAGTAGGCTAAATGAAAGATTTTATGTAATTGTGAGTTACAGAGTTTAGTTTGTTTGGCAGATGTGGCAAATATAGCAATTTGAGAATGAACAGATCAAAAATTATTCTAAAGTAACAACAGTATATATTACAGGCTTCACCCATGATGAACCACACTGACAAAGATGCCTATATCTGTAGACATACAAATTAAATGTGAATGTCAGTAGTTGATACTGTATTTGTAAGTGCTACTATGTTAGGATTGGCTGTAGAAATGAGTGTAGTGTAATGAGTTCAGTGGGATTTCTCATTCAGAGGGATCTGGCAGGATGGCTGCTATTAGCATACTCAGCCAATGGGGGGCAGTGCAGTGTGTAAGGTTGTCAGACTGTGTGTGTCTACCACTGTGTGGTATTTTGCAATCTCACGTCTCTGCTTTATGAGGAACTAATGTCATCCAAACCACACACACACACTACCAGGGGGATTAAAAGTAACTAGTTTTGTTAATGTTATGAAATGAATAAAACTACTTCTATTTAATCCTCCTTCCTCTGCAGTAACACAGCAGCAACACTGAATATGTGCTGTAATAATGCTTGTGTGATGTACTTTATGGAGGGAAATGAAGTTTAGCTCAGTTTGACTAACCTTCTGATTGAAAACTGACTAACAGTGACTGGTGAACCACACACACACACACACACACAGAGCGCTGGGACGGTGAACTGTGTGTGTTTGGCAAGAGTCCAAAAAGGTGCTGACAGATCTGTTCAGCAAACCCTCCCCTGTTCACAGCCTCCACACACACACACACACACACACACACACACACACACACACACACACACACACACCTCCCCCTCTCTTCACACTCTATGTGACCCTGACATCAGCCCCACACTCTCTCCATCACTGTGTTACCATGGCAGTGGGCCCTAGGGTATGGCTGTGCAGTAAAGTTCTGTGAAGTGTTGGAGAATGTGGGTGATAACAACTGCGCCTTCCTTCCTTTCTTCCTTTCTTCCTTCCTTTCTTCCTTCCTTTCTTTCTTTCTTTCTTTCTTTCTTTCTTTCTTTCTTCCTTCCTTTCTTCCTTTCTTCCTTCCTTTATTCCTTCCTTTCTTTCTTTCTTTCTTTCTTTCTTTCTTTCTTTCTTTCTTTCTTTCTTTCTTTCTTTCTTTCTTTCTTTCTTTCTTGTGATTTTACATCAGTGTATTAAATACATTTATTATCTATATTTATATTTCAAACTTGTCAGACTCATAAAGAGAACATGTGAAAAACAAATAAAAATATGTTTCTACATGAAACATTAAGAGAAAAATCAGTTCTGACAAGAAATTTACGTCTGTATCCCACAGCTAACACTCATAGCAGCAGTCAGTGTGTTACCATGATATTAGCTAGGGATCAGTATGTGTGTGTGTGTGTGTCTGTGTGTGTGAAAGAGAAAAAAAGCTCTTGACTTTTCTGAGTGCTGTCTCTGAGTATCAGGCTTAACACCTCACATACCACCCCAGTCCTGGTCCCAGCCGAAAACCCAGCTCACTCATGCAGTACACTATCAGTACCAATTGGGGGCAACATTTACTGTGTCTGAATTGGAGCTGCTGGTACAGACAAATAATATTATTAGTATTATGTCAATCCCAAGTGAACAGAACAAGTCAGTTACATATAAAATAAAACTGCACATAGGATCAGAACAACTAATTAAACTGGAGTTTATACTGACTGGGACAGGTGACAAACCAGAGCTGTCAATGTGTAAACTCAAAACAAAAATGTCCTATATTCAAAATAGAAAATAGACTATAAAGAACGCTAGTACAGTATATATGCAATGTTAATGTTTATAAGTATATATGAATATATTTTGGTTGGTTTATTACCATTTTCCTCTGACGCTGCCATAATCTGGGTCTTCATGAACAAAAAAGTAAGAGGTCACATTCTGAACTGAAATCAAGAGGGGTCATGGTCTTTAACCCGTGGAGCCTGCAGATATTTCTCCACAGAGGATGTGTCTCACAAATGCTATTGCATTGAGTGCATGTGTCAAATACTTTATAGTATATGCAGCACTTGGCATCAGGCTCACCGACACTTTTTCCTTTGAGGCTTGGGCAATAACCAAAGACGTCTTATTAGGAATAAAAAAAAATGATTCAGACAATTTCAACCCCGGGGGCTCAGCACATCCACAAGACAAGAGCTGAAACATGCACTAAACTTTAACTAAGCTGACAATAATCCAAGGTAATAATGATGAGGTATTATAATAATAAGAAGAATAAAAAAAACAATTATATACTTTAAGTTTAAATTAAACTTTAAGTCATTTCACATTAAAATATTTTATGTTTCTCGGATGTCTTCTTGGGTGAAGACTCTGCTTTGCACTAGCATCTATCTATCTATCTATCTATCTATCTATCTATCTATCTATCTATCTATCTATCTATCTATCTATCTATCTAT
>JAUYWH010000026.1:1644018-1654118 GCA_034779795.1 Ctenopoma multispine
AGCTGGGATAGGCTCCAGCACCCCCCGCGACCCGAACTCGGATTAAGCGGTAGATAATGGATGGATGGATGGATAAAGTTTAGTTCCAACAGATGCAGTTCCACTATTAACCACTAGTTGCTGGCTCCACCAACAAAACCTGGTCACAACTAGGTGAGTTAGAAATCCCCCAGCTTGTCTCTAGAAATCCAAATGAGCACATTTCCCCCACAGCATATGATTCACTCAGTGTGTCTGGGTGGAAGTAGTGGGAAGTAGGAAGAGTTAAGGCTCAAAAGGAGCGTTGATTGACAGGTGTCTCTGCCTATCGCATTCAATTAAGGTAAATGCTATTTGTTGGTCCTGCCTTGTGCTTCATCTTTGTTCTATTTATATCTGCTACCATAAAGGTGTGTGTTTATGATGTGCGGTGCAGTGTGTGTGTGTTTGCTCAGTCAACAGCAGAGTTCTACTCAGATAATTATTATTACCCCATTACTGATTGATTTCATGTCACACATGTTTGCTCATCAAATATTGTTTGACCCATTGTCATTTGGCAGTGCTGTGTGTTTTTTGCGTGTGTGTGCAGGCCTGTATATGTATGTGTGTGTGTGGGTGTTGTCACCGTGTGATGGATGTGACCTCGCTCTAGCCCCAGCGTTGAGGGTAGCTGATGCACTTTAGCCGTTCCTGTTTCCCCAAGTCTCTCTTTCAAACACATGCACGTAAACACACATGTGCACGCACACAGAGGGTGCTGAAAGAACATGGCACAATGGCTTGTTTATCTAAGGCTAACACAGCATGCAGACTCAGTGTGTGTGTGTGTGTGTGTGTGTGTCAGGGCACAGGGTCACGGGGTACACTGTGCTGGCTAAGGCAAACAGGCATAGGTGTTCAGGCCTGTCTGCCACATAGACACACACACTCTCCCTCTCTCTAACACACTCACACAAGAAAACGTTTATACAATGGGAAACAAATTACTTTAGGGACAAATATATCACAAAAATCTAAAATGCTTCTTTATTATCTTTTGAATTGAAATAACTCTGTAACTGAATGAGTGTGGACTGCCCGTTATGGGGTGTCCATTTCTTCTTCTCTCCTGGCTTTTCTCAGCGTTAGATGGACAGGAATGTCTGGCCTGATAACCTCCTGCTCTCTGTTCTCCCTCTGACCTCTGCCCTCAACAGTGCAGCCTGCTGACAAACACTTTCAAAAAAATAATTTAACATTGAAGTATTTGAGTTCCATGATAGGTTCATGACCTTTTGTCTTTCCTCTTATTATTATTGTTCAACATGTGACTGAGCAATCCAGTCTCCTCCAAATTATGTTGCCATACAACAGGAACTATAATGAGAGTTATGTTGGGAAGGATTTTTGCTACAGGTTATGTTCCTCTGTTAACATCATGACCAAATGTTGATAATTAACTTAATTGGGAAGTTGGAAACATGCTGATAGTGAACATATCAGTAAAATGTTCCCAGACAACATTTTGCCCTTCTGCTGAAATACGGGATCTTTCAGCTCGACATCCAGGTTTTCATGTTAGTTTAAAGTTTCCCTTTTACGCCCCGCATACTGCTGCGAACAATTCAACCTTTCTTTCATCCACAAGATGTTTTTCCAGTAGCACAGTGGAGAGTGTTAGGGTGGTCTGTGGCAAACATGAGTGAATGCATGACACTTCAAATGGCGTGACGAACAGAAAATCATCATCCCAACAGTGAAGCACAGTGAAATACGTTGGGGGAGCATCTACTACAGAATGGCTTCAAAGACACAAAATCCATTTTTTGGAGTGCTCCAGTCAGAGTCCAGATCTTAGTCCAATAGAGATGCTGTGTTATGACCTGAAGAGAGCTGTTCACACCACATGTCATAAGTCTGAAGCTGAAGAAGCTTTGTGAGGAGGAATAGTCCAAAATTCCTCCTGGATGTTGTGCAGGTCTAATCCACAGCTGCAGGAAGAACTTGCTGTTGATGCCAAATGTTCAACCATTTAGTAAAACACTGTTTCATTTACTTTTTCCACCATCACTCTGTTTGTTTACTGTGTGTTTTATCACCGTAGAAACATTACATTTGTTGATATTTGGGACTTTAAAGATAAGATCATATTTCAAGAGCAGGAAGTCGCAACAAGTTTCCTTTTTCTTGCTAGTGTAAATTGCTGCATGCATGCAAATCCAGGTAACCAGATTTGAGAACCCCTGCTCTAAACTGAATCTGAACTTAAGTAGTGATGGCTTTTTGAAGCTTTGTGATCCTGCATGCTAGTATGAATTCCAGTCTTGATTGATTATGTAAGAAAAAGATATGGAAACTGCTTAAGGTTAATCTTCCTGTTTTCCAGTAATACAGAGAGCACCATCATAGTCTGAGGACTAAATAGGTTAACACACCTTTTAGGAAACTTCTTTTTAGCATATGATGTTTTTTAATCATTTTTTTTAAACATCAAGCCTTCAGATGATTTGGTGAAATAAGGTCCAGGCTTGTTTTTGTGCAGAGCAGCAGGCCTGGGTCAGTGGGGCGTGGCAGCAGCTCAGCAGGGCTGCAGAGCCCCATGTGTGGGCAGAGCGGAGGAGGAGAGCTCCTGAACTCTGGATGACCCTAACAGAAACCAGCACTCTACAGAACACATCGAAATACATCAAAAAAGTGTTCACTTAATTTTTAGTCAAGTAATATTTTATACTCAAAACACAAATTATTCCTGTTGTCATTTTTTATATAACATTTCTTACATATATATTTAAATTAAATTAAAATTCTTAATATGTTAACACACGATTGTTGTGGTTAGTAACTTTCTGTACTCTTCCTCCAAAAAAATTACTTTTGATCTTTTAGCACAGTCTGAGTATTTGAAATGAGGAGAGAAGGTGGAGCTTGGTTTCTGTCTGTGTCATGGGAGTTTCTCTGTATGACTTCTTGCTGGGGGGCTTAGGCGCTTGTGCCTACTTTTGTTTCTGTTGCTTTGTGTTATATGTTGCTCTTACAGACAAACACAAGTGTGAACCAAACCATGTTATCTATTAATGTACATGTTCATTTGTCTGTCTTGTCAGTTGCTGTTTGTCTCGGGTCTCTCAAATGGTGAACATGACATCACCGCGACATCATGGCATAATGTCATAACTGTCAAACACGCTGTAGTTCTGAACAAAGAAGGAAAGAGAAATAATACAGAATAAATATATCTATAACTAACACAGCAAATTATTATTATTATTATTCAATATGTGTGTAACTAATAAACGTAAATACGATGACATATATGATATAGGATAAATTGGAAATTATTATACTGATGAACATTATTACATAATAATATATTTTTTCTTTACAACATATATATATATATTTATAAAATCTGTATAGTTCAGTAATTTGAATACATAAATTAATGTTCATACAGTCACAGAAAATGTCCAGGTAGAGCAGAAAAGTCAAAAAGTTCATTGTGTGGCTCCCATAAACATATATTTTTAAATCATAACACAGATATGTAGCAATAGACGTTTTGGCAGAGACATATTTGTGTTAGTTTTGCAGTACCTCAAGCTTCATGACCCAAATATACAGATGGTTGAATGCTTGGAGCCAATTTTTATCTTCACTTAAAATATCCTGTAAAACCCACGTGAGGAAAAAAAGACAAATAAATATATGTATATTCACACACACACACACACACACACACACACACACACACACACACACACACACACACACACACACATATATATATATATATATATATATATATATATATATATGTGTATATATAAAAACACATTTATTAAAAAATGCTCCTACTTAATTTTACAGAAAGTAGAGAGAATCTTATCTCAATCAACACTTACATGTAAAATAGGTAAATAATAAATAACTATATGTATTATAATTAATTCGAATTTTGAAGGAATATTTTTACTTTCATTTTTTTTATTTAAGCACAATTATTGTAGGAGCCCAGAAAGCACAGAAAGAGTCTGACGATGGGTCAAACCTGCACATCTAGAGATATTTTACTCTGAAAGTAAAATTTTAAAACACCAAAAACGTTCATACTGTGAGCAAATAAGCTTTAAGAAAATTACTCATTTATCAATTAACAAATAATTAACAAATTGCATTCAAAGAGCTGATTTGTAATGCAATTTGTCTTATTTTTGAGTAATGCAAAATTAAAAAGAAAGAGTTTCAGAAATATTAAATATAATAAACATATGGTCAGGTGGTATTAACTTTTATTAACTGACTAATTACTATCATCAACAGAAAACAAAATACAATTACTAAATCAAATGATCAAAAACAAATTTTTGATATACAAAAACAGCATTTATATCATCTCATTTGTATTGATATAATATAATCACAATAATATGTGAAAAAATTATTATTAGGATCATGTGAAACAGAGATGTGAAACAGTTTTACAGCTTCATCGATCTGTCACCTGATTCTTTATTTCAATAAATAAATCAACACATTTTTTAAAGAAAAGTAGAAACATGGTGACATTGTTTTCTGATCAGAATACACACACCAGCATCTAGCTCCAATTAGTCACACACACACTCACACTCACACACACTCACATTGTAGGCTTTGATAAGATTTCTTTCCCTTTATCTCCTCAATAATTGGATTTTCACTGAGCTTTGAGCAAAAATCAAGCTCTAACTCATCACTCACTATTTGAGAGAATGGATGATAAATAAGAGCTACTGTAAGTCAAATGCAGTCTTTGCCATGCTTGTTTGTGTGTGTGTGTGTGTGTGTGTGTGTGTGTGTGTGTGTACTGTCATCTGTTTGATTGAAACTGAACTATTGAACTGCAGCCACACATCTTTCACTGCTCATTATGCAGGCGCACACACACACACACAGTGTGGCAGACAGCCCTGTGTTGAACTTGAGATGAGTTATGGAAAGGAAAACAGGAGTTGGGGGTCAGACTGTATGAGATCACCCCGAAAGAATCTCTGCTTTTTTTCTCTCTCTCTCTCTCTCTCTCTCTGTAGTTGATCATTTTTGTGACTGAGCAGGAGGAAGCTGGAAGATGAGCGGGACAGTGGGTATATGAACACTGCACTGCATTTCATTTATTTGTACTGGCCATACATAGATTTTTACTGAAGTCCTTTCTATGGATGTGATTTCTGTTTTGTGCAATAATGTGTATTTAAAGCTAATATAATGCTGCAGTTGACAAGGTGAGTCAAGTGGAGATCTTCAAATGTAATGTCTTCATAGTACAGTATTGTCTTTTTGTGTTTCAGCAAGTAAAACCTGTGTCTGTGTTCATATGGGCACACGGTCACTCTTTGACGACAGAGTTGAAACATTGTGAACTGACCTTTTACGTGTAAGTTACATTTCACAAGAGCATCAAAATCCTAAATATGTACCAAGTTTATTGTCAATGAATGTTCCAAACGTCTGCTCATAAACGACTGAGTAGACGTACTGTGTGTAACTCCACATCTCGTCTAGCAGACATCATGCTTGGAGTCTGAAAAGTATCAAATAAAGCAGAGACTGCACTGATGTATCCATGGAGCCACACAAGGTGCTAACAGCCAATGAAGCGTGACTTTTTCATTGTGCCAAAATGTAACAAAAAATCCTCCATAATATAAATGAAAAGCTGTTTGTACCATAAAGAAATGTCACCTAATGTACTCAGGTACTGTACTTAAGCACAGTTTTGAGTTGCTTGTACTTTACTGAAATATATTTTTCATGCATGAGTTATGACCTCTTCTGTAATCATTTTTTCAATAACTGTTTTTACTACATTTTTGACATGTAAACGAACAAAACAAGTGAAGCTTTAGTTGAACATGTAATTTTCATACAGTTCTTTATATGTCCACTCAGCTGGACAGCATGAGTTGTCAATCAAGAAAATATTTATTTTAAAAAAACAATGATAGAAAATGTTTGCTAACACTATGTTTGCAAAAATGATGAAAGAACATGTGTTATTACTTGTGTCAAAGATAATTGCATTTCTCACAACTGACCAATAAGGGACGACATGTGGAATGATATGCCACTTCAGCAACAAACAAACAAATATGGATTACATTCATACATTTTCACATTCTTTACCATCAACTGGGCGACAGTGGAGAGGAAAAACTCCTTTTACCGGAAGAAACCTCCAGCAGAACCAGGCTCAGAGTGGGGGGGGGTTCATCTGCCTCAACTGGAGTTTGTGACTTTTTGATCATTGTTTCTGAGTTTAAGGCACATTTAAAAAACAGTGGAGGTTTGTGTCAAGAAGCTGGGATGTGCTGACTTTTAGTGACTAAGATGACTCAACTCAACTGGGAAAATTCTCATGTCTTTAAAGAACTGACCATAGAAGAGGATCTGAGGGAGATTTCTGTCCCCTGAGTATGTGTGTGTGTGTCTTTGTGTGTCTGTGTGTGTGATGAGGTGATGACTGAGCTTGCCACCCAGGCTCCAGGATGGGCATCTTCAGACCAGCAAAATAGGAGAAGAAGAAGGTGGGGATGATGAGGAGGAGGAGGAGTGTGTTTACATGTTTAGATATCCCAGAGGCTCTCTAAAGGTCAGCGGGTCAGTAAGCCACCTGGAAAGCCCTGCTACATTCCTCACTGTAGCCCTGCATGTGTGTGTGTGTTTATGTGGGGGGGTCATTCAGAGGCCATGCAGCCATGTGAATGTGAGGGGCCTGGCTGCTATTGAAAGGCATGAAGCTCTTTGTATGTTGTGTTATATCAAACGGTGTGTTTCTTTAACCCGTGAGGAGGAAGACATCCGCTCCTTTACTCCTTTACCTACTTACTTCATCATTTCCTCTTCCTCTACTTCACCTTCTTCTACTGCTTCACCTCTTGGAGGAGTGTGGTGCACAGTTCTGAGAGTGCATTTGTTCATTTGGCTCTTTTAGTTGCTTTGGCTTAGCAGAAATACACAGATTATTCCTTTAATGAAGCACTACTGTAAATTCAACCTGCTACAAACTACTACTCTCACTTCCATCACTAGATTAACCTCCAAGCAGCCCTCAGGGCAAGAATGACCCATGTCAAGTATTTCAGCAAGTTTCCTGTCTGGTAACTTAGGAATATGACATCAGTGGTAGTAACTACAGCCATCAGATAAATGTAACAGAGTTTAAAATATAGGGCAATCAAAGTACAAGAACCTCATAATTGTATCTTAGGACAGTATTTGACTCCTTGTGAGATAATGAATGGGACACACAGGGACTTCTTCTTAACAGGATCATATAAGTAATAAAGTAGGAGCCTGTAAACTTGAGTTTTTCCTTTTTTTTTTGCTGCTTCACCACATTTCAGAGACAAATATACTTGGAAGTACTTCAACTATTGTTTTACCTTCACTTTTGTGCTTTTACTTTACATTTTAAATTTTGAATACAGTAATAGTATTTCTGCACGAATAATCTGAATACTACTCCCACCACTAAAAAAAATCATCACAGATTATTTCTACTATCAACCTGATGTTTTCGGGGCCCCTTGAGATCTGGAGTCAGTTTCAGCAACAAAACTCATTTGCTGTTTTCTTAACCCTTTTCTTACTTCCCTTAATCTTTCTTTTTAATAATTCATTTCAATTTAAAATGACTGTATGTTTGTTTGGAAATATTGCACATTTTAGCAAAATGTACAAAACACAGGAATAAATCTGTTTCTGTTACATACTAAACCGTTGGTGTTAAAAAAATTATCTCCGAGTTAGACTGACAGAAGAATCTTTAATTGAGGTAGAAAAAGACAGACGTGGACATGATTGAAAGTGTTTCTAAGGCAGCAGAACTAATAAAACTCAGTCAGTCTGCTCTCATATTAGTCACAACAGTTCACAGTACATGTCAAGTACAGGTAAGCTGACAATATCACACATGTGAAGAGATTCACTGCTGATTGATGTTTACAGCAGCTTTGAGGAAGGACACTGCTCAGATTTAGGAAGTATTCCAACTGTTGACCTGACGTCCTTCTTTCTTTTTAATATGTTCAACTTGAGAACATCAGGTTTAGTAGTATTTAGGAGTAAAATGCTTCACATGTTGTAATTTTGTCAAGTTGTAAGGTTTATGATTTTTAGCAGTAGCAATAAAAAACTGTTGCTATATGGAAAAAAGCAACATTTTACAGACTAATCTACCATTAATAACATTACCATGTCCAATAATTTATTCTCATGTGGGACATGCAGCAAAATCAACATCTCCCACTGTGTCTAACAGACGTTTTTGAGTTTTTCAGTAGTTTCCTTTATTCATGACCAATCACACACACACACACACACACACACGCACACACACACACACTCACACAGACACACACAAACGCACACACAGTACCCCTGAGTGAAACCAAGGACGCAGAGCATCCCAGTTTGATGGTTGTGAGCTCGTCTGTCTGAACAGAACACTGAACCCTCTGTTCCAGCATCGGAAATGTTTGTTACCCTGTTGTCCCGTAGTGCAAAGGTGAGAGCTGCGCGGGATGACACATTCACACAAAACAGCATCTAGAACTTTCAAAAATTACAAAAATAAAAAATATTAATGAAGGTTTTAAAAGTGGAAGACAGACAGTTACATTCCACACAGATAAGACACACGTGTATTTTGCCATCAGAGGCTCCCTGCATTCCTGATCGTAAGGCTGGTTTAGTTAGGCTGGGCTAAAAACAGATCATAGCTACTTATTTTATGTCAAATACTGATGATTTCAGTCATCAATACTTTAGGAGAAGAGTTTTACTGACCCATGACACATTAAGCTGGAAATGTGCTGTTCTCCTTACAAACTCGAATCTAGTTTCATGCTATAAGTCAGACATCATTTAAAGACGCCAAAGTGCATCCCAACTTCATCATTACCCTGTAAACCCCATCATTTTACAGTTACAAGAGGCTTCCAACCTCACACAAAATGAGGGAGTCATCCCCAGCTCAGGACTCTGAGGGTTCTGTCCATGAGTAATTGATCACGGCTCCTTGTCACAGGAGGTTTTTGACCCTTATATCAACTAAGCTGTCACCTCACAGCAAACTTTACGATATGACATGTGAGTTGTGATTATTGTTTTAAGAATCATCATTGATCATGTTTTTTCTTAGGACCCATTGTAGGCACATGAAGTCACTAAATCGAAGTACCTGTAACTAGTTGGTTTCTGTACCACAGAATCATATCCATGGCTCCATGCACAGACCTGCTTTGAGTTTGAAGGAAACTTTTTTCGATTTTCAAATAGACAGCACAACCTAGATACTGAACATGAAAGCCCAGGTTTGATATGAAATGTTTTCTTACGTTTCGTCAAAATGGGGGATAACTAACCATCAGCGTTTTATGTCCTTCTTTACTCTGCTATAGAAACAAAGCTGATTAATCATTTCCACACCCACAGAAGCAGCAAATAGTCCAGAACTACAAAGGGTTTCATGAAAGTAACACGTTGGAACAGTTTCTCTAGAGCCACATGGACAGACTAAGAATTTAAAAATCAAGGGGAAGGACTGGAGTTGTCCAAAGGAATTCTGGGACATGTAGGAGACCAGTTATTATCTCTGGAGTGGGTAAGACAGGGTGATTATAAGATCCAGCTCATGTTCAGTAGTTCATCATTCACATCACTTGTTCGGACTCCGAACTGGACGACGCGCCCGGAGACGTGGACGCGGAGGAGTGGTCTGTGTCCTCCAGCTCCTTGTTGAAGCAGCTGTCGGTACCGGATGAGGAGGAGGAGGAGGAGCGCGCCGTGGCCGACGCGCCCTCGCGCTCGCGCTTCTTCTGCTTCATGCGCCTGTTCTGGAACCAGATCTTCACCTGGGTCTCGTTGAGCTCGAGCGTGGCGGCGATCTCGACGCGCCGCGCGCGCGTCAGGTACTTGCTGAAGTGGAACTCCTTCTCCAGCTCCGTCAGCTGCCGCGTGCTGAAGTTGGTGCGGATGGCGTTGTTGTGGGCGCCCGCGAGGCCGAAGTCAGATACTTTGACTGGAAGGAGAGATGACACCGTTATATATGAGTTTAACAAACATATCGTTTATATATGAGATATATATATACATATATA
>JAUYWH010000026.1:1654218-1665693 GCA_034779795.1 Ctenopoma multispine
ATAATACAGTAATACAAACATGTTTCCTGTGTCATTCGAACATACATACACGTCCTTCCGGAAACACACTGTTCCACAGTCAGACATCCGGAATCTGCACCTTTCTTGTCTTTTGTGCTTTAGTTTAAAAAAAGTACTGCACAGTTCAGTTTTCATGTTATGTTACTTTTACTGCACTACATGTCAGAGAGAACCCACCGGTACATTCCTTTTGAGAGTGACTAGTCATTTTTAGCAGATAAAACATTAAAATATAATAAATGTTGATGTATCATTATATCAGTACATGAACTGGATCAGATCAGCTCCACTTTTCGTTCCACGCCAACTCTGTGCACTAACACAGGTCTCTGGTATTATTTTTTATTCATTATTACACAGAATACCAAATAGATTTGTTTTGCCAGGTAGATTCACTACTGTTAAACACACACTGTGTTTTTAATGGAGTACTTGTAGCTACGTTTGTACTGTAATTTGTCTACTTTTCTAATCATGTACTTGCTTCTACTTGAGTAAAGAATTTTATGTGATATTTCTACTAGTAGTGTAGTATTTATTTGCACTTCCACCACCTCTGGTTCGTGTCTTTATTATAAAGAAACACAAACTTATTTATCGTGTCGTATCATGAGCGGGCTAATGTGCCATCTTTGGTCGGACTCTGGTTTAAATCAGCGGGCTGTGTCTGGAACAATATGGGTTTCATTATCTGCGCTGGAGATATCTGCTGAGCAACATGTCACACACACCACACAAAGACCGAACAGCAGAGAAAACCAGAGCTGCTGCTTCCACAGATAACACAACTGCACAGACCTCTGCTATATCCATTCAACACAGGGTGCGGGGGGAGGTCACAGCACTTCTTTTTTTTATCTCACTATTAAACAACAAAATGTGTCACTTTTTAATACCAGGCCTTACTAAGATTTATCACATAAAACACAAATATAACAACGTTAAAATGTTCTTCTTTAAATGTCTAATGAAAAACAGAGGTATGGCAGCCAGTTGCTGTGTCCCCTTTATTTTTTTACTTTATTTTATATTTAGGCCTATTTCTAAAGTCAACATTTTGTTTTTAATGATGGCAAAAAACAAATTCTATAAACCTGAATTAAGACCTGGCTCATCACGACGAGTGAAAACAGAAGAAAGATTAGAGTTCCACGATAAAGGCCTGGGATCCGTTCAGCTGAGGTCTGCTAGGAAAAAACTAAATGCAGACTGTATGTCGTCATTTACCAGAGTGAACCTCATCGTCTGGAGCTGTCAGAGAAATGTCTTAAATAAACGTTTGCCGTCATTGCTGTGTTTCTTTTTGAACATTTCCATGATCAGTGGAGCGAGGCCTTCAGCGGGAGACCTCACACATCAGCAGCCTGCTCCACGCCAGCATGTTACTAACTGCAGGTTTTCATATAAGCAGCAGCTCCGTCTCACCTGTCTTAGGCGGGTTCCTCTTCACCTTCATCCAGTCGAAGGTCTGCCCCGGCCCCGCCTGCTGGGCCTCTTCATCCCCCCTCTCTCGATCCTGAGAGACCGACAGCTCTCCGTAACTTCCCCCGTGTGGAAGTCCCAGGTAGGCTGCGTCCATAACCCCGCCAAGCTGCTGTGTGTACTGTGACCCTGCAAGAGCGCCCTGAGGCCCGCAGAAGGCCCCGGCCAGGGCACCGTAGCTGGGCCCGATAGTGGAGGCCGAGCTGGGGAAGGCTGATTGATGATAGTAGGTGGATGCTACAGAGTCATCCATGAAATACTGAGAGTGACCAGTGTTGGAAGCTCCCGAGGTGGACACATACTCTGAGTTCGTAGCGCACGTTTGGCCCGCGTAGGTGCCGGTGTTGCCGGTAGGCCCGTTATTATAGGGGCTCAATATTCCGCTTTGTAAGCTTTGGGTTTGGTGAGGATGATGATGGTAGCCGCTGTGCGTCTGCTCGTGCTGTTGTTGCTCATGATGATGGTGTTGGTGTTGCTGATGATGCTGCGCCGCCCCGTGCACTCCTCCAGTGCCCGTGCTCACTCCGCTGGGCCCGTACAGCCGCCCATCCCCGGTGTAACTCGTGCCGTCACTTCTCGTCCCGTTAACGGGAGATAGAGAGCCGGTGGGTCCCGTGTGGAAGGCACCGGAAAAGCTCTGATGCTGGTCCAGAGGATGATGATGGTGATGCAGATGATGGTGCTGGTGGTATCCAGGTTTGGGCGCAGAATAAGCGGCGGTGCCCGGTCGGTTGTAAATGGGATATTCCACAAAAGAGTTCATGTTGTCCATGCAGAGCAGAGGCACCGTAACTGAAGCAACTTTAAAATGTTCGGCAAGAACCCACTGAGGAAGAAAAAAAAATTAGCTGAAAACTATGAAAACTGAAAAAAACGATGAGTAATTCATCCGAAGAACGAAAATAATACAGGAAACACAAATCTCCAATCGAAAAGAAAGCGTTTGATGGAGAAACTGGAAATTTCCAGAAAAAAATCAAATCAATGAAAATAGAAATGAGCAGAATGTCCTAGTGTGGCGGACGAGAAGGTGGACGCTACATGTCCCCAAACCCGAACCACACATGCAGGGATGTTTGTCGGTGCGTGTGCGTTAACGGGAGGCCTGTCATTAGCTCCGCTCAACGTCTCCACAGGCGCAACGGTGACAGTGGAAACACCGCGAGAAAACAAAAAGCGAGGCGCCTCTTCACCTCCGCGCAGGTTCTACACGTCTTCCTCCATGCTGCCTCTTCAAACCCTCTTCTTTCCGTCACTCTCTTTCCTTCTCCTCTCCCTCTGTTTTTAGTGTCACTTCTTTTCTTACCTCTGCCGCCGGTCACGTGGTTCGTCGTCACGTCGCCTATGGTGACAGCAGGCCAGAAGTTTGTCAGCCCTTCACAGGAGCTACAGAGCCTGTGTGTGTGTGTGTGTGTGTGTGTGTGGTGTGCAGGGGAGGGGAGGGGGACAATTTCGGTTCAGGAGCGGAGTTCGCATTCGCGCGTGCGCGTTTGTATTGGCGCACACACCTCATCCATCACTCGCCGTGACATCAGCACGACAAAGAGACTTCAATCAAACCGGCCCATCAATCTGATATCAGCACGGATCTGTCAGAGCAAAGAGAGAAGCGGAGAATAAAAGAGGAGCTGTGAGCCAGCCTGCTGCTCCCAGACCTCCCCCCTGTAAATGCTTCTAGAAATAACACAGTACCATTATAAACCTGTGTACTGTACAAGTCCTTCTTCTGTTCTTGTTACTACAGGCTAAGTCATACTTCACCTCTCCCACTGTTGCAGTTACTACTGTCACTATTCTGTTAGTATTACTGCCGCTCATGAATTACTAAACGGAACTACTGAGCACAGGCCTAGGGGCCGCGAGGTCAGGCGGCCCTCAGTATAAAGTGGCTATTCATGTATCTTGTTGAAAGTTATAGAGCTCAATTAAAAGTTGCTAAACAATCAGAAAAATGACCAAAAGAGGCACAAAACTAAACACCTGGTTAACAAAAACACACAGACACAAAATGACTGACAATGGAAACAAAATGACAAAAAAATATCAAACTACCAACACTCAACTAGCAAAAAAAGTGTCAAACACTGAGCAAAAGCAGAAACAAAATGACTAAAAATAGACACAAAGTGACCCAAGAAAACACCTGAAAACAGAAACAAAAGGTCCAGGAGTCTGTTTTCTCTCTGACTGATTCAGTGCTGTTGCTGGTGTTACTATGAAAACTACACTTGCAAAGCAGAAGTGTTAGAGTAATTACTGAAGTTTTTATCTGATGTATTTTATTGGCAGAACTGTGCAACAGATGAGAGATGAAAGTTGATTAGTTACTGTGTAAGCGGTGACAAATAGATTTACAGTTTACAATAGTTAAATAAATTCATGAAGTTTGACTAATCTGGGAGCTCATCTGATTCTCTGTCAACATTCACAGATGTCAGCAGTTTGTTTAGTGAGTGTACTGTTATTTTCCTGATGGCCAAACCTCTAAACATAAGACTAAGGCTGTAATGAACCATAATTATCATTTAAAAGAACACTCCTCTTTATTATTCCTTTCACACTTGGATCACGGCCTGCACCTAACAAAATCCTCATGCCACATCCTTTTCAACCACAGCTTGTCTGCCTTGACTGTAGAAAAGTGACGTGACATGCTGTAAGTCCCAAAGATTAGCACAAAAACAGCTCCTAACCTTTGGTTTATTTCAAAACTGTACTGTACATCAGTTGTGGGTTCTTGTTTCTACAGTCATTCTAAAGCTGTCCAACACACTGAACGTTCATCTTCTGTCCACACTTTTTATCATCATGTCTGAACTTTTCCCTGTTCTCCATCGCTCCTTCACCAACGCTGATTATTGATCTGACTTTTCATCTTTGAACATTTTCTTTACAGGACACAGGAAATCTTTCACTGGATCAGAGGGTTTCTATCGATCATGCAGAGGGTCGCAGGGAGCCTGATCATGGAAGTTAGAGAATCAGTTTAGTTTGCTGCAATTGGCTGGGAAGGCCATGGATTTCAGATGGCTGAAAATGCACATGAGAGTGTGTGTTTGCTAATTGAATGAGTGAGCTGATCTGTTATAGAAATGAGGTTAAGGCAGACAGGAGGCCTTCTGGTCGACCAAACCCTGCCGGTCCAGCAGGACAGAAATCAGGGTTTTTGCCTGACAACAGCACAATGTTCTTGTTGTGAGTGTGTATGTAAAGCAATGAATCACAGAGTCTTTTAGAGTTTTTATCATTTATCTTTCTTGTCTTACTTTTATACTTTTTAGAGAACAAAGAGCAAAGGAACAAAACCTCTTCATGTCTACATAAAATGTTTGTCACTGAAGTGGATGTTGCAGAGTTTGGGCACCTTCTTGTTACGTGTAACCCCACTGAAACTGCATCCAGTGAATCTGTCATCCATTTTCTCCTCTCCAGACTCTCTGTGAAGGGCCTGACAGCAGACGCACTGCCGCCCTGCCACCAGAACGCAATCAGGATGAGCAGCGTGGGTGTGCAACAAGGAGTGAGGTTAATGATCAGTGAGGGGCTGAAAGGAGGGACATGGAGAGCGAGTGGGTAGGAAGTCTGCAGGAGCAGAGCGAGACAAGAAGAAGATTAAATGACGCCCACGTGGCTGTCTGGGTGGTGGAGAGACTACAGGACAGGAGGAGAAAGAGAGAGAGGTCAAACAGTTGGAGCTGAAATTCATGTATGTCTCCTTTTCATGAGCCAAAACAGAGAGAGTTGGGTGCTGTATCAATGTCATTTTAAATAATCTTTTCTGTATGCTACAAAACTTAGAGGTGCTGCTGAAGCCTCCTATCCTCACAGAAAACTCTGGCAGCAATTCAGAGATACTTACTTATAGTAGTGTTTGAGCTTTTTGATGAACACCTGGCTAAGAACTGTGCCTTGGGTGTAGTAGGTAGAAGCTAGGTGTCTAATAATTGTAGTTCTTATAAAACTTATCGAGCAACACTGTGTTTTGCTCACAACAAGGACTACAATATAGTGGTATAGCAGGTCAACCCACAATGCCCTCATACAAGTCCTGGATCAGCCAGTAGCAGGCTTCTAGAGCTGCATCACAGCACACCATGTAAAGATTACCCATCATACACTGTGTCCAGGTTTACATGCTGTATTTTTCAATATGTGTTAGTGTTTACAACAAGGCCAGAACCACTATGCCTTCCGAAGTGCCCACTGATGTGGATATGCAAATAAGTAAAACATGTATAATTATATATATTATTTTAGTTAATGAAACAATCTGTTGCATATTTTCCAACTGAACTCTGGAAAATGATAAACAGTTATCTCACTTTGCCCTGGGTATCTAATTACGATCAATTATAATAAAAGCTTATAAAATATACATGTATCTGTATTCTCACAGTTTAGCGAAACATTCTCAGAATCACAGGTTAAGATTCAAAGTTGCCAAGGCTCACTTCTGTTGTTCAAGTTCAAGACATGTTGGCACAATTAAACTTATGACTTTAATTGTTTACAACTTAAGTTTGTAGGTTAAACAACTTTTAACTTCAACAAATTTTTAACAAACAAAATAAGTCACAATATTCCTGAACACACTGTCTCTCTGTTCATGCTACATATTATAGCCATAAATACCCAACATGTGCTTACTTGTACTGCTATTACACAACTTTACAACTATTTATATTTTACAGCTTACATATTAGATCATTTGATGTCTTTTTTTGTGCTTTGTTTTTTTTTTAACCTTTCAGTGATTAGAGAGAGAGAGAGAGAAGTATCAATGTTCATTGAGGACTGTGATATTTAAAGTCCTGGATCCAACCATCCATCCATCCATTATCTACCGCTTATCCGAGTTCGGGTTGCGGGGGTGCTGGGGCCCAGCTGTCTTTGGGCGAGAGGCGGGGTACAGCCCGGACAGATCGCCAGTCCATCGCAGGGCCGACATACAGACAAACAGACAAACAACCATGCACACACACATACACACCTACGGACAATTTCGGATTGCTCAATTAACCTGACATGCATGTCTTTGGACGGTGGGAGGAAACCGGAGTACCCGGGTCCTTCTAGCTGTGAGGCGACCGTAAAATACCTTAAAATATAAGTTGTTCATCCATCTACCCATTATATTAACCGCTTCTCCTTCTAAGGGTCATGGAAGTGCTGGAGCTTATTGTCATTATTAATTATTATTAATAAAGTATTAAAAGTTTCTGGTTAAAAACTAACTTAAAAAACTTACTGGTAACCTTGGACATGGTTAAAACTTACTTTTCTAATTCCAATTGTAACTTTAAATACCATGATATTTTAGGGAACATATTGTGATTGCAGTCATATTAAAGGAAAACCTTTTTTTGTTTTGTTGCCTAAACCCAGGGAATCCTGGGAACCCAGCGAAATACAGGAATCTGGAGTCAAACTAAGGTCTGTGGTCTGACAGTTTGTGCACCCTTTGTACACCAATCATCCACCCCAGTCACCTCTTTATGTTATGGTATGTACGGTGTTCAACAAGGTTCAATATTTGGTCCTTTCCCTTTTTGTTAATTTCATTCACTCCACTCAGTCAAATGATACAGCGCACTGTATTTTTTTAAAGAATGACAAAATGCCTTACAAATATTAGACATTATTTTGCTTTGTGACAGTAGAAACATGATACCTCTTGTAGGGTTATGACCTCTAGTTTGTCCCAGCCTGGTTTTTCTCTTGTCTCATGTCAGGAGTGGAATTTAAGGATCAACTAAGATCAATCACCCAAACTATCTAACTCTTATAATTACTCTGTTTAGTGTGCATACTGTATTTGTTATCACAGTCCAGAATCAGGTTTTTTTTAAGAAGCATAATTAGAAAATACAATTTAAAGTTGTGTGCACTAAGTTACAGATTTGCTATGTAAAATGCACCAATCTGACTGGACTAATACGTTTACTGTCCTTTTACTTCCTCTGTCTTATTTACCTCCTTTAACTGTCCTACCAGACAGGTCAAATGACTGTAGAATCAGGAAGTTATGCTCCAGTATTCCTGGAAACATGCAGAGATGTGTGTGTCTGTGTGTGAGATCAGGGACTTTCTGAAAATCGTGAAAGATGATATAGGAGAGAGTGAAAGAAAGATATTGACAGAGAGGAAGAAAGAGAGGAGTAGTGCATCCAGAATGCTGATATTGTTGCTTTAACTCTGAAACCTGACACACAGACACAGACACATAACATGATTTATTAACTGTTATTAATAACATTTACTCACACGCGCATCTTAGCTAATGGAAGGTAAGGGGAGTGGCAGCAGAGCAGTGTTTTAGATTTTAATGTATAAATCTGATAATGAAATAAACCTTAGTGCAGCCAATTAGTTTGGTCAGCTGCTTACATTTTCCCAACATTTAAATTATTAGCTCTTCCAGTACGTGATAATAAGCAGGTGGCTCGGTAGTTCCTTAAAGTCAAAATTTAGGTCAATTTTCAGTGCAGGAATATTGAATGGGGACTAGGAACCTTTTGAGAAACTTCATCAACTTGTGCTTCCACTGGAAGAACCAGGGTCTAAGTTTAGTTCCAGGGCCATACTTCCATCCCCTAAAACCCAACCGATGGTGATATGTCACTTTGGCCCTGCAGTGGAAATACAACTCATATAATTCTTTTTGAAGACTTATTTACTCCACACAAAGTTCCTGGACTTTAGTTCCTGCAGAGAAAAAGTACCAGGAATATTCTCATGGACACAGGCAAGTCACAAATTCGTTGATGCTAGTTATGTAACTAAAATCTTTACGGTTATTTTAAGCCATACCAGGATTATTTTAGCACAGTGTTTTAGACTGTTTAGGGTGAAATGTGTGTGCTATATACTGTATACCCAACAACCCCACTTGACCCCACCCCCCAGTTGACCCCACTACCTCATTGCAACACTTTAATAAATATAGCACCCTATTCAGCAGAAAGTAAAAGGTTGCCTGTGAACACAATCCATCCAGCATTTAAACTACATCAACAGTATAGCTGGAAAAGCAGTTTAGTAGGGGACGGCTCAGTATAGGTTATCCTCAGGTTGTTTTGTGGCAAGTATTAACATCTGCTCTACATTTAAGGCTGTAAAACAATACATACCTAATATAACAAGAAAGAGAACAGCAAAGAGCAGAGAAATAAAATCTATCCTCCAGGAGATTTATCTGCTGGTTCGCTACTATCAGCCATCTCTGATAAGATGCTGTCAGCTCAGCCGCTCTTATCTACACGACACATTTACACCCAACGTACAGCAGCAGAAAAAGGCCACAAAGGACAATATCTCCAGCCATGAGAGCAATCTCTTCAAATGTGCATGTGGATTTGAAAATGTGGTTCATTTTCAGAATTTTTGTAATATAGAAGATTTTATCTATACATATAAACAGAGTTTTTCATTGTCTGCATATCCACAGGATTTAGCCACCGCAGAAAATAGTCCCCAAAAAATAGTTACATTTTTGAAGGATCGGGTTTTTAGTAAGCATCAATGTCTTTGACTATTGAGACAGTGTAGAGTTGGAGTCAGAAGGTAATGAGAGACGAACTAAAACATTGTTGGTTCTGGTCTTTTCAAACAAAAAATAGAAAAACACCCGAATCATTGTTTACTATACAGTTTGTTTTTAAGGTTTTATTCAATTCAGTTTCAACGTGATTCTTGTAATTACCTTGATAATGAATTATCAACTGTGTCCTATAACTAAATTAACTGATTATTCTATTCAACAGATAAAACAACAAGCCAATCATTCATGATACAATTTGACATTACATTGAATATATTTAAAATTGTTGAGAACCACAACACATCTGAACATAGCTGATCATATCTATTGAAGCAATGATTTCTTTTATATTTATTTGAGAGAGATAATTCATCATAATGATCATTCTTTAAAAGAAGAAGAAGAATTTCCAAGTTTGACGTTATATTATTTACTTATACTGACATGATAGCTTCTTTTAGAGAAACATTTTGCCTTTTTAGAGAGCAATTCCCATTCACTTCAACACATTCTGTATTTTCTTGGAGCTGACATCCAGTGGTGAGTATGAGGAACTGCGGCTTAGTGAAGTTGCACCAGGGCTTTAACTCTTGACATACGGTCGCTGAAGAGTAACAGAAAAGTATGCCTTGCAACAACACTACTGTTTAACTACTGTACTGTACCTTGATCACTAGTTTGAACACTGAACATATTATAAATCTCAGATCTCCTGTTATATATTGGAGATCTGTTAGATATTGTGGTAGAGCTAAAAACAAACTCATGCTTTCTACATCCATCCCGAAGTGTCTGTGCGGGTCTGCATGATGTACAGTCACATACTAATCACTTAGATGACAATATGACTAAAAGCAACTTAAAATTGAATCCTGTGCAAACTGTTTGGATGTGCACAAGATGCTCATGGGAGGGTATGTACTGTTTATTTGCATATCCTTTGCATTTTTCTCATGAAAGGCTTAAATATACTGTTTTTCACATTTGTGTGCCATATACACAAATAATAAAAGGTATTTTGTTATCAGAGGTCATCATTTGGTATTGTAGTGTGCATTTATGCAACACGTCCATGCTCCCAACTGTAGTGTGAATAGAAGAGCAGCCATGTCTATAGCTTGTTTGAAAGTATGTTCACCCAAAGAACTATTTGTTATTTCTTTGCAAAGTGAAGCTTGAAGTGGTTCAGTCCCACTGATCCCGGCTCACAATAGCAATTACTTTTTAGATCAGTGTAGATCAAATTGTAGGTCACTGTTTGTAAATGAAGGCTTTCTTTATAAAAACTGACTGACTACTAAATGTTTTAATATTTGTGTGAGAAACATATTACCCAAATTAAATCAAAAGTCCCTCTTTAATTTTCTCCACTTTAGTATCCCAAAGGGAAATTGATTAGCAGAAGGCACATACCCACACAGGAATATAAAGCATATACAACCACAACTGGTCAAGGCAGATGGCCACCAATGCTGAGCCTGGTTCTGCTTAAAGTTCCTTCCATTTCAGGTTTTTCTTTGTCACGTAGTGCTGCTCTAGTGGGATTTGTTGGGTTTTTTGATATATTTCTATATAGCTGGATATGTTTTCCAAGGAATTTTTAACATGATTATGTTATGGTGTTGTGCTGCATAAATAAACTGAATTGAATTTAATTGAACTGAACACATAGACCAGTAAACAATTTGAGATGATAAAGCATATATATTAAAATACAATAAAATTAAAATATTAAAATACGGCTGTGGTTCAGGAGGTAGAGCAGTCACCTGCCAATCGTAGGATCGGTGGTTCGATTCCCAGCTCCTCCTGTCATATGTCGAAGTGTCCTTGGGAAAGATACTGGACCCATATTGCCCCCGATGTGTCAGGTCAAGCTGCATAGCAGCTCTGCCATCGGTGTGTGAGTGTGTGTGAATGGGTGAATAAAAAGCAGTGTAAAGCGCTTTGAGTACCAGTCTAGGTAGAAAAGCTATATAAGTGCAGACCATTTACCATTTAAAATGTATTACTGTATAATTATTCCCTTTTGGGAAATTCCAACCCTGGGGTCAGCAGTAGTCTACACCCAGGGTTGGTGGTTTGTTTCCTGGCTAAGAGTCTTTGGACAAGACACTGAACCCCAAACCCTTGGCACCTCAAAGTGGCAGCCAGACCATAAAGAATTTCCCTAATGGGATCAATAAAGAATCAATTATAATTATTATTATTAACATATTATTATTATTAAAGATTTTTTTTTAAACTGAAAGAAATAAAACTCAACTTTATATAAGAAGGAACATGAGAAGCTCAACAAATACCAAGGGCTGAGAGAAGAACTGGTTAATTGTAACACTCAGGCATCTCACTCACTTTTCTATCTATCTATCTATCTATCTATCTATCTATCTATCTATCTATCTATCTATCTATCTATCTATCTATCTATC
>JAUYWH010000026.1:1670448-1686745 GCA_034779795.1 Ctenopoma multispine
TTTGTCTCTGCATGAGGTGGAGCAGATAGTGAGGATAGCCTCCACACACACACACACACACACACACACACACACACACACACACACACACACACACACACTAATGGCTGGTTAGCTTCAAGTAAAGCACAGCTACTAGCTACAGTTAAAAACTACTGTACCAGCTTTGACAGTAGGAGAGAATAATGAAGCTAAATGTCCATGCACACACACTAGAAGGGGAGCTGTGCTACACAGTCAGTACAAGGCTACATTTTGACTCTTGTTAGTCTCACAGAGTGATGAGAGACACAAACAGAGGACCATGCTGTGTCAACCATTAGTTAGCTGCTACACAGAGGGTTAACCATGCTATGCTGACGTGGGATAGAGGAAAACAGTGACCAGGCAGCTGTGCAGCTTTTCTCCTCTTTTTATCTGTTCATTCTTTGTATAACTCTGGCTTATCTCTGTGCAAACAGACATGAGCTGTGCCATACAGGGCCATGCCAGGCTATGTCACGCTATATGCCTTTGCTGTATGGTGTGAGAAAAGACAGGGCCACGCACTATAATTTAAAATTTAAAGTCAATTCTAATTAGGAGGAGGAATTGTGTGTGTGTGTGTGTGTGTGTGTGTACTAATTTATAGTAGTCTAAATATTTATAGAAAATATGATCGATTTTATAGTAAAAAATAAAATATTATTATTGCCAAACATTCCACATTTCATAATACCTAATACTTTGAATGTTCAGTAAATATGTATTATTGTTTCTATATTTACTATAAAGACGTCGTGTATTAAACGTGTTAAAAGCATATTTCCTACAAGCCGTAATTATTCGTCCCTCCGTTAATTCACATGCTATCAAACAGAAAGACATGGGCCACATCGTAAATGTTTGTGTGTTTTATTATTATTATTATTCCACTATGAAAATATATGTACAATAAATAATTTGGATTTTCACTATTAAAGAATCTCAATAAATAAACTAGGGTCTAAAACTCGGGTCGTCAGCAGGGCTTCTCTCTCCTTATGTGTAGTTCACAGAGAGAGAGAGAATGAATTCAGTCTGACCGCAGTCCAGCTCTCTGCACCCAGACTCCGTGAACAGTTCCTGAGAAGTTAGAAAAGATCCATGAAGCTGCACCAGGATGAACCAGACCAAATAAATCCACACGGACTGAAAAATAAAGGTTAATCATTTTTATCGAAATTATCCCAAACAATGGAGGCAATAAATAGCAGACGTTTTGGAGAAAGGAAGAGAAAAATCCCAAAACGTTTCGGAAAAAACTAAATTCCTTCAATGTGTGAAATAGAAATAAATAAAATGAGACGCGTCTCTCTTAAACTACATTATAGCTGCGAAATAAAACCAGCAAGAAGACGAAAAAATCTATTTCAAAACCCTCATGATTTCCATCAGAAACGTTTCAGGAATGTTGCCGAGAAGCTTTGATTCTTTAGAAACAGTCCTCGCTGACTGCCGGTCATAGTTTATCCACACAGGCCTGTCTGTCCCTCCACTCCTCCATTTATATTTGTCTTTTTTATTTCAGTTTGGATTTTCGTTCACATTCAGCCTCAGAAGTTGAGGTGCTGCAGGTCTATGGTGCACAGCGTGCTTGTGAACAGGTCGAAATCCTCCTCGGAGAAATCCACCGGGCTGTCCAGGGAGCTCTGCAGGCTCGGTGACAGGCAGGCGTCCCCGGCGAAGAAGGCCAAGTCCGGGAGCACGGATGAGGAAGAGGAGGAAGCGGCAGGAGGAGCAGAGGAGGTGTCCCGCTGCTCGGAGAATGAAGGATCGGACGCCGCTGCCGCTGCTGTAGCTCCGGCCGCGCTCAGCTGCATCAGGCCTGAATCGTCCGCAGGGTTCGTGGCGGTGAACGCCGGCGGGGAGTTGTGTGTCGCAGCGGCGTCAGATGAGCCAGATGCCCTGAGCAGAGGTGGGCATTCGGGGCAGCTCAAATGGCCTCCCTCCTCCGGCGTGGGCTGTGCATTGTCCCCGCTGTCATTAGCGTAGGCGGGGGGAGCTGCGGCCGAAGATAGATTGCTGCTCCCCGTCTCGCCCTCTGATGTAGCTTCCCCGGTGCCAGATGCCTCCAGCGGCTGGCTTGAATATGGAGACGAAGCATCGGTGCCTTCGAGCGGCTCAAACCCGCCCGGGTCGCCTGATTCGTGGCCTCCTCCTCCGCCGTCCCGGTGGTGCGTGGTCTGACGCTTGTGTTTCATGCGCCGGTTCTGGAACCAGACTTTGACCTGCCGCTCGGTCAGATCCAAAAGGGCCGCGATCTCCACCCTCCGTGGCCGGCATAGGTACTTGTTGAAGTGGAACTCCTTCTCTAGCTCCAGCAGCTGGGTGTTGGTGTAGGCGGTGCGCAGCCGGCGCGACCCAGCTCCTCCACAATCCAGACCCGCGTGGGTCGGGTCTGCAGGGAGACAAAGACAAATAAAGGAAGAAGAGAGAGAATTTATGTAGAGAATTTATCGTGAAAGCCATTTAAAGCTAAGCTGTCCTCATTTTTATTTTAATGTGAGATTTCGTTTAACTTCAAATTGTAATGCACTTCATGAAAACCCTATAAAACCTCTACAATTTTATTGCTTGTAAGATTTCCAGCCAAGAAATAAGCTGCTTCAGCATGGAGCACAAATTCCCCCGGCTCTCCTCTGACTGTAATAAAACAGTAATAAAACAAAAAGTCTCATATAAAAAAATCTCCTTCCAATTACAGTAGCAGCCAAAGTCATAACTGTAAGCGCGAACCAATTTGGTGCTGGTAAAAAAGAAAAGAAAAGAGAAAAGAAAAGCCAAACAGAGCGCAAATAAAGACAGATGATCAGAATGTCAGGGTGGGTTCCCTCTGTACAGGCTGGAGCGCATCGAGCCTGCTGAGATCTGCTGCAGAGTGTGTGTGATCAGAGAAATTCACAGTGAGAGCAAAATAGAAATAAAGAAAAATCATGTGATAGGGAGGAAATGTGCAGGGAAATGTGGGAATGTCGACGTGAAACGAATGTGTCAGAAACAGAACTACAAACGGTGAGTGGCTTCATGAGTGAGATCAGAAAAGGCAGGAAATTTGGTAAGAGAGAAAGAGAAAAGAATGTGTGTGTGTGTGTGTGTGTGTGTGTGTGTGTGTGTGTGTGTGTGTGTGTGGAGAGAGAGAAACAATACCTAAAAAAGCAAAAAAAGAGTGGATTGTCGTGGAGGTCAGTGTAAAAGAAAGAATTGACTTAAAGCTCTAAAAAATCAGATTGGATGCAGTCTGTATCCTAACCTCCGTACCCCTCCCCCACTCTCCAGATATTTTCTACCTCCATCCAATATGGCTACCATGTCACTGTTATGAATATATAATACCAGGGCGATGCTGCTGCTGCTGCTGATTTGAAACCACACCACCCAATGAGCTGAATGATCCAAGCTGCAGCAGCAATCATCTGCAGGATGGTTAAAGAAAAAAAAATCCTCTGCGCGTCTTTACGCACCATGAATAATTCTATATGGAGAAAATGCACTCTGGAGATGTAGGCTGCAGACAATACAGACATAACAGGATGTGCACGTGGAAGGTTTGCACTCAGTGCACAGCTGATACATAAATATTGATCCGTTCAACGACACATATAATGTTTGTGGGACGTTAATGGCTGCATGTTTAGACGAATGATAAGACAGCACTGCAGCATAATGCAGTGGTCTAGATATGGCTTCCCTGGTGACATAGCATAGCACTGTAAATCACATACACATACACACACAGTGAGGAAGAAAGGGACAATGTCATCTAAACAAATCCACGCTGTGTGTAATCATTGTCGGATGTGAAATGAAGATGCAAACAGAAATTCAAAGAACATGCTGCACATCCCTCACTCTCCCACCCCACATAAGCACATACTGTTTCCCTCATCCCAGCCATACCGACCTGTGGGTGACTCGATGCCCGCCGAGGCGTACCCGGAGGCGGTCGGCGATGGGGATGATGAGGCGGGGGGGATGATGGATCCGCCACTGCCCGAGCTGCCCCCAGGCTTGAGGCACTTCTTGGATGACTTCTTCTCCTTCATCCAGGGGAACTCGTGGGCCGGCGGACCGGCCGCGGTGGCCGTGGACAGGGCAGGGGCCGGGGCCTGGCCGGGCGGGCAAGGCTGCTGGGCGCCTCGGTGGTGCGTCTGGAGGCCATTAGTGGTTGAGGTTCTCCGGTTCTGCAGGCTCCTAGCAGCCGGTCTCGGCTGGCTGGCTATGCAGGGGCTGAGGCTGGGGATGGTGTGCTCGAAGGGAGGCGGAATTACTGTCGGCTCCTTGATTGATGAAGTTTGAAATGACTCCAGGACGGCGGGGAAGGACGTCAGGCACTCTGCTAGGGACGGCTGGCTGTTTATAAAACCGATCTCCCTCTCAAATTCAAAATTCATAGCTCCCTCAAACCGGGTTGTCTCTCAAACGGCGAGTCCCCCCGAACAATCCCTTCCCCAAAAATAAAAAAAAAACACATACACACATGCACGCACGCTCGCGCACACACACAACACAATATGGCTTCTTAGAAAAATCAAACGAAATGAAAAAAAACCGCACGAGCATGTAGGCTCTTGGCTGCAATGGCGTAAATGCGGTGGCTAAATAATAATTGTGTATATTGGTGATATTACTAGCGTATGGGGACCTGGGTAGGCTAAACTGAAGAACTATGGGACGAAATTGCAGCCAATTCCTGGTCATGTGATCCAAATCAGCCAATAGAGAGCCCAGGCCTGGCGGCGACGATGGCTGTGGGAAGCAGCACTATTATTTTTCCACCAAATGCTGTGGCAACGAGAGGCTATACCACAGTATAGCGGCTATTGTTTGGTCTTAGCGGGGGGTAAAATTTAGTGGGGAGAAAAACATGAGGGTGGCCGATCGCCATGTGCGCCGTGTGGGCGGCGGATCGGCACATCAGGGCCCGATTTTACGCACAAACAATAGAGCATCTCTCAGTCCTCTGGGTGATGTAATGACGGTTAACATCATGTGCACGAAGCTGGCCAGCGCCGTTTACAATATGGCTCCTTAAAAAATACTGTTTACAGCACTCAGCTCATTAATCTTATAAAGTGTGACAGAGGCTGGAAATCCCAAAGTTAGATATAAAAAGATGGAGAGGCTGTTAGATGGTGCTGCAGCCCGGAGGCGAGAGGATGGTGAAGTTTAGTACTCAGCGGCAGAAGATGAAGCAGAGAAGCTTCTAACAGAGCACAGACACAAACTTAGATTGAAACTGTGAGGAGGCACAGAGAGGGAACCTGATGGAGTGTAAGTTTCATATTTAATTCTTGTTTTGAAACAGTTGTTGAAGCTTTCGAGTGCGTGTTTTCCAGATAAAAAAATCTAAATATAATCTTGCTCTAAAATAGTCTTTAAAGGGGCTCTTACATTCTTTGTGCGAGCTACTGGCTCAGTGCAGTGTTATGTGTGTGTCTGTGTTAAGAATGTTTTCGCTGAGAGAGAGAGAGTTCACAACGAGGTCGCAGTAGGGGAAGGAAGGCAGAGCGCAGCAGGCCTCCCCATTTCTGCCTTGTACTAAAAAATTGATAATTCAACAGCAGCAGTAATATGAATGTTCGTGGTGAGTGAACTGCTGTTGTGGCCTAAAAGACCCGACAGGACGCGCATGTAGATTTTTATAAAGATGAGAAACTCGAGAGTTTAGCAGGGGATTTTTTTTGGAGACCCCGAAGAGTCCCGTGTGAAAAAATAGTAGTGCGGTGATCAATCTTTCTCTTCCTGCAAAGAGCCTGACAGCAGCTCCACTGGCTCCCTAAATAACAAGAAAACCTCCAGTCGTACCCTCTCAGTTTCCCTCCTAGAACTCCACTCTTCTCCAAGTGTTTTTCTGTTACATTGCTTTTACGCACGACGCACGATACGCGCACATAGACACAGCATACACAAATATGTTATCTGCAGTATTTAAAGACAAACACCAGGACTAAATGGATGTAAACTATTCTCCCGCAACCCCCTTCGTCTCGATCTCGTTCTCATGCCATTTGGCTTCACCCCTTGACTCTGAAAAAGAGCCAGAGAAAAAAGCAGAAATGTGTGTGGGAGTGAGGAGCATTGAGCGCATTAGAAAGAGCAACGCAGCGAGTAGGCTGAAGCGGCATGGAACACACACAGACAGACACACAGAGCTCACACACAAGCTGCTGACTGAGCTCTAGCATCACAATATACCGCTTCACTTTGGCTTCTTCATATAAATGTTTTTCTACTTTATGGACGATTTGTAAAAAATAATTGGACTTTTTTTTGTAAAAATCTGAGAGATTTAAAGGGAGTTTGGTGAAGAGCAGAAGCTGCTGTTGTCATGACAGTGTTTACATGGGGACCACGGACCGCCTACAGAAGTTAGAGAAGTTTATTTAATCTTTTTTTATTTTATTATAATTTATTTAACAGTTTTACTTTTAAACTACTATTTTTGTTTTAATTATATTAATAATATCCTTTTTTACTTTTAGTAGCTTAGCTAAATCTAAAAGTTATTTAATTCAGATATTTTACTTGGATTGCATTGAGAACAGAATCAGTTTTCAAGTAAAAACATGTCAGATTTTCCTTAATAAATTAATTTAATTAATTACAGACTCAGACTCAATTAAGTAAATTTCCTATCATTATTAATATTATTATTGCTATCATTATTATATTCTTAAATCAGACTGGTAGCTGCTTCACTTGACCATTCCTTTAACACACTTCCTTCCTTCTCTCGTCTTAAAATACAGCAGAAAATCCAGATCTCATTAAAGTGCAGTTACAATTTGTGTGCACGTTCAGTGAGTGTTCTACAGTAATAGCTGAAGTGTTTTCAGCTGTTGCCTGCGTCGCTGAAGCCGAGTCGAGCTCTCCGTCTGTTTTTATGAGGCAATAAATTTGATCCAATCTCTGCTTATTGGTGTTTTTATTGTCTGTTAGTCCAATGGAGATGTAAAGGGAAGTGCGGCCATTATTTATGGGAGCCTGATTTATGTCCTAAGTCTTGTGCTGCTCTCAGGCCACTGAGCACGCGCGAACGAAAGAGCGAGAATGAGAGTGGGAGAGAGGGGTAAGTTAGAGACCACGTGACCAGGGCATGGCGCACGCCTCGGGGCTTTTTTTAAGTCATAAACATGAACACAGGACACAGAAGGAGGATCAGAGTGTGTTTGCGAGAGAAGAATGTCAGCATGAAAGCTTCACGTTTCCAAAACTCTGGTTCAGTGGCCACATTTGGAGTCACACGTGACTGATCTTGGGTTTATTTTGTGTTTAAAAAGTGTAACAATTCTCCCAGGCAAGAATGAACATGATTCACTAAGAATGAAAGTAAAATAAAAGCTCTAGTAAATTACTTCAGTCCATGGAGTCACATCAACTCTCACACACTAACAGTCGTGTAAATGGTGCAAGTTGTGAAGGATCAAACAGGAAATAGTCAAAAGAAAGACTCCTAATGGACTCTTAATGCTTTATGGGTTTCTGTATGGTAAGTGATAATATATATATAAGATATCTGTCAACTAAACACAACAACACACCAGGTGCCTGAATGCCACCTCCACACTACACAATGAAGTCTAACATGAGAATAAATCAGCTGGATCATCTGAACTTCCAGCCTACGTTTATCCCCTCTAATTGTATTTCTGTTTTTGCAGAGAAATCGATGTGGCAGTGACAGTTCTCACAGTTATCACTGCTCTGTCAGATACAATACTGTGAGGGCAGATAGGACTGATATCCACACTTGGGCGATTTTTGTGTGTTACTGAAAACAGACTTTGAGCAATGATCAAATCAATGAAGAGATGTCAGATGAAAACAAGTCTGGCACTCTTGTGGCTTTAGGGATCAGGTTGCAGTACGGGAACAGTCTTTGGATCAAGCCCTGGACTTTAGCTGGGATGCAGCCCGGTATTTGACATTAGTATTGGTGCATCGCTGGTGCTGGTGATTGATGTGGTAAATGAACACCAGCCAGCAGCTAAACAGGAGCATTTAACAGGCTATATTTGTCAAATAATACTACTATCAAGCACTTTGTGTGGTTTGTAAAAGAGAAAAGAGCAGATCTGAAGTAGTTCCGCCCAAGGTTAAAACTATTTTCTTTTACTGTTTCAGATGTTACTTACATATTGACTTTAGGCTTCATGTTTCTGTTAGTGATAACAATTCACTATTGGGGTCAAGATCAACCCTAGACCACAGACCTGCTCTCACACCAGATCTGGGCTTCAGCAGCAACATTTTGTACTACTGCATGACCTTAAAGTCTTAGTATTTAAGGGCAACTTCACCAATTTTCAACTCACTTTCTATGGTTCTAGCTTATGACGTACTTGTTTATGAATTTTACTAAACCTTCTTCTTTCTGATGTAAATTTTGTTAGAATACTTGTCTTCTGCCAACTAAGAAACTCCTCCACATTACAGAATCCAAGGAATTTTTTTTTGTCAGACAATATCATCTGGAAGAGTTGACAGATCATCCAGAGATGACATCATCTGTTTTTTCATGTAAAAACATGCATATTTTAATTTAGGGTGAGGGAAGTTAAATATCATTAGTATTGATGGACCCCCGAACTAGAAGCATAAAAAGTACGTTGAAAACACGCAAAGTCACCTTTTAGGAAGAAGCACTGGTGTTTTGGACTTAACTGCTTTGTATTACCAAGCACCTGCTTCTAAAGGGTAGGTGCAGCATTTTCATTAGACTACGAGAAAATAATCTTTCAAAGCTGATATCATATCATCAAAGTGTATTTCATTAAAGAACTTGAGGATCTTAGTGTGAAGTCATTTGCACAGTTTCATACATTTAGCCACAGCTGCACCAGGAGGAGCCCAGCTGTGCACGTTACCATGACAACAGTCCAACTGCTGTTAAGATTCTAAGAAAATTTAGATCCAGTATCATGAGTCAAGTTTTCAGTTTGTGGGAATCTTAAAAAAACTGACGATAGCTCTGAATAACATAAAGTTTTATTAAAGAATTGTTCGACAGACAACTCTCTTAACAGTGAAAGAAAAAGGGAACTACAAAGGACAAAGAAAGAAGACTTGTTATTTTTTCCAGCTAATAGTTGTGTCTAAATTTTCAGACTATGCAAAGATGAGTCACCACTACCCATCCTCGCCTTTTTCCCTGTACGAGCCAAGACGTTTATGTACAAGGTTCGTTATAGGAACATAAAAACTACTTATTTTCTTCTAAAATACAAGAACTAAAAAATGTAACTTCAGTACAATGGACAAGAAGAAACACAATGTTGTTTTTTTTTTCTTTCATAACAGGTAAATACTAAAAAAGTACAGTTTTTTTCTTCAATATAAATACATGAAGGATAAATAATAATAATACAAAACAGAAAGTCTTTTTAAACTGGCTATTACAAATAAATATTTATATATGAATGTTCACTTGAACACACATCTGCGAAAGACGCTTTGATTGGAGGGCCTTCCGTCTTCAAAATAAGATTTTATTATTATTTTTTTTTTTTACCTTTAACCATCAAAATGTAAACTCTAAGTGCAACAATGATGCCCAGACGTGAAGAGCTTTTGTGTAAATCTGCACTTTAAGAAACCGTACGACATCGGTGAGAGCAGTGAGGGTCAGCCACACGCGCAGCTTGTTTTTCAGTTAACACTGTGTGAAAGGGGTTTAGTATGTGTTGTCCCAAACTGCCCTCGCTGATGCTTCACGCTAATAAACCCCAGTTGTGTTTTTTTTTTTTAAATGCACGATTTACACCAGCTCGAATTTCTGAGACATGCATTTTTGTTCAAATATATACCCTGTATCCATGTTAAAAGTCAAGATATGTGAAAACAAAACAAAATAAAATGTGGACACATTGGTGTCCACTAATGTAAGTGAACCCTTCCAAGGTGAGAGAGAGAGAGAGAGAGAGGAGGGCAATGACCCACACATAAATAAATAATGCTCTCCACTCTTATTAGTTACCCTGTGTCAATCATGTGCTAAAATAAGAACATTAAAAATGTCTCTTCCGTGTCCTCTTATGTGTTTGTTTGAAGGTGTCAACAGCTGGCATACTCTGGCTGTGACTGTGTGTCAACGAAAGGAAGCTAGCTTAGCATTGCTGTGTGTGTGTATGTGTGTGTGTGTGTGTATGTAGGTGTGGTCAGCTAACACACAGATGTGGGTCTGTGGGAGCTAGTTCAACCTTTGAGCTCATAGCTTCTTAAACCCTGTTAGAGTGATGGTGCTGAGTGTATGTGTGGTGATGGATGTATGTATGTGTGTGTGTGTGTGTGTGTGTGTGTAAAGGTCTGTTGGGGATTGTGGGAAATTTTGCCTCCTTCAGAAGCCATGTGCTGCTGCGACAGACAGGAGACAGTAGGTTAGTAGTGATTCAGTCTGGATGGACAGAGACAAGTACGACAGCAGGCAAAAAGAGACAGTGACGGGTACGACCATCCAGTGGTTGAGTGCTGCCAGCTCCAGACGTATATTTCTGCCCTCGCTCTCCAGATGATGGAGAGGTGCAGCCCTCCACATAGCTCAGTTCGGCTGACAACAACATGTGTTGCCTGGAGGGGGAGAGAGCTCAGCGTCATAAATCTAACCACCTCGTTAACTGCCCATTAAAATCTCAACTATTTCATTTAGCAGGCGGGAGAGCAGTTTATATATGTGTGTGTATCTTAGGGAGAGATTTTATTATGAAATAATTATTTGAAATCACATGCTAGCTTTAACAGAGCCAGGTTTTTTTGGGCGGCGGCAAGTAACTGCACACCTGATCTAAAATATGCACCAACGCCCTGCAAAAAAGAAATGATCTCTGTAAGGTGACATTTTTCTAAAAGGGTAATGTAAAATTTCTAAATATTAGTAGAATGAATCAAGAGTTCTAAAATGTCCACTTACGTTATAAAACAATCAATGTGGATAAAAAAACATCCACTTTTCCTACTGGGACGTTTATAAAGCTGCCAGTGCTATAAAATAATTGTTTCATTATTATGAAACATCATTAACAGTTTGGTCCTTTTTGGAAAAAATTTCAAAAATTTGGCAGGTGCTACTGATTTTAGTACTTTTGCAGTTTTTTGGCTATGTGAATGATTTGCATGCATCACTGCTGTTACGTAATAGAGGCAACCTGAAATTAAATGAGCTGCACGTTCAAGGTAACAGTAAAAGCCCTGGCCCTAATCAGACGTGACGCACTTCTTTCAGAAGCAGTGAAAACAGGGCGGGACTGGCCAACAGCAAACACTGATTGTTCCCTTTCTGGCTTTGAGCACAGGAAAAACCACTGGATGTCTCCTGTCTGTCTTGTTTTTCTCTTCTGTCATCCTGGTCCAGTGCTACAGTTCCCACTTGTTAGTTAGTCTGTTAGTGAGTTGCGTCGTGCTACTTGTTCTGTGTCTTCACTAATTCCTACGTTGTCACTTTGTTCCAAACCTGCTACAGATGGGTGAGCTTGGGTGCTTCCTGGATTCTGCCCTGAGTCGAGGTGTGGTGCGCCGACAGCTCCGTGTACGTTGGGTGTGTGGGTGGGTCGCAGGGACCTGGGGGGACCCCTCCACCCACATGGTGCTGGTTGGTGGCCGACATGGGCCCTGCGCCATTGTAGTCCATGGTTTGGTGGTGGGGTGGCGTGGGGCCGAGGTGATTTAGCCCATACATGGAGGGCCCTGAGCCAGGCATGGGTTCCACATAGTTACCACCCCCCACGTAAACTGGACTGGCCTGCATGTTGGTTGGAGTCCCGTAGCTGGCGTTGTTAGCCTGAACAAGGGCGTGATGGGGATGGGGGTCACCGTAGTCCGGGTCTGGGGCACCGTACTTCTGCTGGGAGGGGCAGCCCTTCATGGGGACATTGGAGTAGGCAGTGGACATGGAGTAGGACACTCCTTGGTGGGGTTTACCAAAGGATGGCGGAGACGGGGCATCGTAGCCTGTGCCCCCTCCCCCGCCCCCTCCCATGGGGTGTATTGAGTTGAGGAAACTGGCAGAGGACTGCATGGTTAGGGGAGGGGAGCCAGTTGGTGAGGGCCCTCCAGAGCTGGAGCTCAAGCCCTTGGACTTCTGGTCCTTCTTATACTTCATGCGCCGGTTCTGGAACCAGATCTTGATCTGGCGTTCAGACAGGTTGAGCAGGTTGGCCATCTCCACACGCCTTGGCCGGCACAGGTACCGGTTGAAGTGGAACTCCTTTTCGAGCTCGACCAGCTGAGCGCTGGTGTACGCTGTACGTGCTCGCTTAGACGAAGCTGATGACCCACCTGTAGGACTCTTCTCCCCACTGCTACCACTCTCAGCTCCTCCTGATGCTGAGGACAGAAGAGGAAGGATTAAACACAGAAAACGTGAGAAAAAGGGAAGTGAAAGTGTTGAATTGTTAAGAGAAAAAATGTCAAAAGAAACATGGAACAAAAAAAACATCAAGTTGAGGGGTTGAAAGTGGAAAATGCACGAAAAAGAAAGAAAATACAGTAAAAAACAGGTAAAAAGATAAAATAAAAAGATACCTATAAAGGTAGAGAGAATGAAACAATCAGCCTGCATGCTGGAGGAAACTGAAAGCATTTAGATTGTTAATAAAGCAGAGGGAGGTCCAGCCAGGCTGGCTGAATTATCCCTCGATATTAGTTGTCAACACTTCATAGCAGTGGCAGTTATTAAGAGATGGAGGCCCCGGTGTTGGTCGAGGGCAGATAAATTGCATCTTGGCCAGAAACACAACCCCCCACAGCAACAGCAGCTGCATCACAAGGACTACAGGCGGGAACTGAAGTTGACCTGTACTCACTTCAGTCGGCTCCCCAATTGAAGTCAAACATCTCAGCAGAAACGCTGACTTCTAACAGAGCTGGAAGGAATTCAGAGACTGAGGAGCGCAATTTTTTTTATGTTGATGAACATAATGTGAACAGCTTGTAGAATTAATGTTTCTACTTTTATTGTCACATTTAATGTGACTTGACTTTACTGAACCTTTGGTCTGTGGACACTAGTAGAAGTGTTACCTGCTGTCTCACTGTAGTCACTGTATGTGACAGCAAGTGTTGTAACTGGCAAACTGCAAGTTGCTCATAGCAGTAAGCCAGACACTTTGTTTGAAGGCTGTAGAGCCTGTCCACCCACTGCTGCCACTGCATTACAGTGAGTACAGAATAAGACGATAGATGATGGTTGAGACTAACACAGGTAACAACTCACTGGCTAATATAAGAGAATACATTTTTTTCACAACTGAATTTTATATTGTTAGGTAGTGAGATGGTATAACATGGCATAACCAGTAAAATAGATCCAATGGGTGAACAGACAGCAATTATCAGATGATCAAACAGGTTGTAAACAAGCTTACTGTTAAACTAGATTATTTTTGCTCACCTTTCTTAGTTACACATAGCTAAAACTAATTCAGAGTAACATAAGAGTGCTGCTATAAATCGTCCCTTGTGAAGGTGCAAATGTTCAGTTTAAAGAAGAGCTGACCAAACTGTATGATCCTTCTAGCTGATGTAGTTTGGGCTGTTGAATTATACCACATTATGCTAACGAGTGTTTCTGGTATTTTGTCCATCGCATTAAGGACAGGCTGAATAACAGGAAGACCTCTCTGCATAATGCAGTACAGTGCAACAGCAGCACAAATTCCAGCCTCCAAAATAATCAAACAGTCAAATCCAGGTCTCTTGAAAAGTGCTTTGACAAACACAAAGTGTTGTAACCTTCATTTGTTTGGTTTATTAGCTTCAGCTAGGTCAACCTTATAAGCTGGATACTAGCCTACATGTTTATTTACAGTCTGTCTACCTTTCTGACACCTAGTGTTCCAAGTTATATTCTGGAATCCCAGCAATTACCTTGTGTATGAAGCAAAAAATTTGTAAATTGATCAAATCTACAGTCTCACTTGAACCCAGTTAAGGTGAAGGTTTCATGTGTGAAAACAACTGAAGCTGCTGAAGTTAAAAGGGCTCTTTAGAAGGCAAACGTAAACAGAGACAGATAATGGACTGACTTTTAAGGCTGAGTTTAGTCTGCATTGAGCAGTAGTGCTAAAGTTCTGAGCCTCTGCCACCTCAGATCAAGATGGAAGAGATGTTTCAAAAACCTCCGTTATGAATACATCGGTATGTGCCTATGTGCATGCATGCTACGTGTTCTTGCTAATAATAGCTGATGCAGTTTAAAATGAGTGCTGAGGTCCTCTGTCTCTAATCCTATCCCCCTCTGTGCAGTGTAAACAGCTGACTCTAATGTTTATTTCTATGGACAGAGAGAGAAAGATGAGCGAGGTAACCATGGTGTCATCTGTCTCGCTGTGGCGTTCTCTAAATGATTGTTTCAAATTTTCATCAATAAACAGTCTAATCTCCTCTCAGCCCTCTCCAGTCAACTCAAAGGCTTTTGAAAGACTCATATTCATTATGCCACAACATATTTTCTTCTCACTGATTACTACCAATTCAAAATACATATCTGTCCACCTGTTATCACACATGCAGATGATATTCAAATTCATCATCCCGATGTTTTTTTATTTCATTTTAACTGTCTGTGTGTCCTTCTCTCTCTCTATGAAAATCAGTTCATCTGTTATCGTACATGACATTTAAATGTGTACTGTTAATCTCTTCTTTCTTGTAGTGGCTTTCTAAAGGAGGTGTGAAAAGCAGAGGAGGAGGACAGTGAGGAGAGGAAGGGCGGCGATGGGAAGGCAAATAATAATCAGAGGGTGAAGAGTGAGGAAAAGAAAGGTTAAGAGGACAATGTAACTGAAAGAAGGGAGGTGTATGCTTGGCTGCAAGCTTGGTTATACCCAGACTGTCCTGTAGCTGACGTTCCTATTACTGTAATGAACTGCTTAGCTCATTGATGGGAACCTCAGCTTAAAGACAAAATGTCATGGAAGTTCTCAGTCTAGTCCAGCTCTTTCACTAAATGCTGATTAAAAAACAAATACTCGCTGCTCGTTTCTCCTCTGCTAGTATTGAACCCATCCTCTGATTATTCAATATTGCAATATTCCTGCATTTTATAACAATGTTTATGTAATTGTTCTTTCAGTTTCAGGGTTAGGGTTAGGGGTAGGTTTAATTTCAGGATTTAATTATGTGTTGGCGTGCTTTCTCACTGTATCCCTCCATCCAAAACTTCAGCGCAGCATCATTGAGGCACGAGTTGGTATAAGCACGGGTTTTTGGTATGGGCCCACACAGGCACAGTGTTGCACCACCTGGCAGCCTCACTGTATAAACAAGTGCACTGCTGTAATCGCCAAGAAATGTTTCCACAGCTCCCCTCTACAGCCACATCTTGCATGCTTCTGCATGTGTACAGATTTACAATACAGCATGTTAATTATTGGGTTATTAAGTTTCAAATGTGTTAAGTGTATTTTTTTTCCAGATTACTTAATAACTAGAAGGCATATTCAGTCATATTAGCAATATGTTTTTTTGTCTTTTTTTTGGAGAAGGAATTAATACATGAGTGACTGAATGAAATCCTAATCAAGCGCACTAGCATCAGAAAAGAATAAAAATGAGTTTCTAAAAACTTTTCCTATGGACTTTCTTTGCCGTTAACAATATACTTGTCTCCTGCTTTTCACTTATTTCTTTAAGCACTGCTAGTAGTTTGCAGGAGCATTTGTCAGATTGTGATGCCTTCTTATATAATTGGCTGCTTGACAGCTGTTGATTTGAATGTTATCCTACTGGTGGGTTAATTAGTCACTTAAAAGACTCAATTAAAGAACCTGTGTGAAAATGTAAAACAAAATCATCTGTTTTCATGTTTACATGCTCAAGTAAATCCAGCACAGCAGCCACACTAGTTAAATTAAAAATATTATTAGACAGATTAAATTACAGTGGGTCAGAGAAGACTTAAAGGCCAGAGGGAAATAATAACCAAACAAGTTGCCCATGATCATACAGCTGTCTACACCACTGCCTGTGGAATCCTTTTTGCTGTAATACTCTGAGAACCCACAAACTCTGTAGGGGATTCAGGTTTGAAACAGGATGTTGATAAGCCAGGTAAGGAAGTGGTGATGAGAAGGAGAAGGTGGGATAAAAGAACAAATAGACATGAAAAGGATAGAGAAAAGAAGGAGCTGAGAGATGGAATAGTGAGGGAGAGAAACACACTGGTGCTGGAGGAGTAATTATTCTGCTTAGCCTTCTTGCTGCTGTGGTTCTGTGTGTGTGTGTGTGTGTGGGGGGGGGGGGGGGGGGGGTCAAATCAAAGACAGGCAGATAGAAAGATAAA
>JAUYWH010000026.1:1688604-1700724 GCA_034779795.1 Ctenopoma multispine
AGATAGATAGATAGATAGATAGATAGATAGATAGATAGATAGATAGATAGATAGATAGATAGATAGATAGATCTTCACGAGTCAGTGATCCATTAGGTCGAGCTTGCAGAGGGCTCTATCCCGGCCCCTTAAGGGAAAAGGAGGGAGGTAGAAGAAAGCAGTGTGAACCCCCATAGACTCCCTATCTGGTGCTCACCGCTGGGGTGGGCCTGTGACAGCGAGAGGCCGACTTGTCAGGCGCGACAGAGCACCTGGCATTCATTTCTCCTCCTGGAGATAAAATGCTGAACGAGGAGAAGCAGAGGTGAAGGCGAGCTGCTGTCCTCTGCCATTAGACACAAACGGAGCCTCTGCATGCTAACGCCTGCTGCTGCTAACTAATGAGCCTCACCAACTCTTTCTGCTACTAATAATGAATTCTCTGGATAAATATGGTGACAGCAGCCCACACAAATATTGTGCAGCCATCGATTTTAGTTTAAATTGTCATAAAAAACCGAGGTTTCGTGTGTATTTGTTCGTTTGTCATATTCGATGTGAAAAAAGCCTACAGAACTAAAGAATTTGCTAAAACACGGGAAATAATGTGACGCCATTAGTTATTAGACCTGAATTAAAGAAAATAACAAGACAAACTAAAAATAATATTAAAATAAAAATACACGAATTATTTTTATGATGTTGCTCATTATATGATATTTGTACTTTGTAATTGTGTAGTAGGCTACATGTGCTACTTTTCAGAAAGACATAAAGCGGCTAAAAAGAGCTACATGACAGATACCGACAGCCATGAAAAATAACATTTAAATATTGTGTCAAATAGGACTGTTGTAGTTCCACTCTTATAGCGTGATTTTCTTCTTGTTCTTTTTTTGTGAAAGATTAGACAGTCCAGCCGTACAACAGCTCTCAGCACGTCACACATGTCAGCCATTTATCTTTGTGGTAGACAAGCTGGAATCCTAATTATTTACTCTGAGGAATAGTCCCAAGTAGAGAGGGAGAGGGGAGAGGGGAGAGGGGAGAGGGAGAGGCCGTGGAAGTGCGTGTAGGAGGAATATGTTATTAAATCATATCGCTGTTTCGCCATTAAACGGGACACGTAATGTCTCTGCCACTAGCTTGTAGGGCTACGGCTTAATACAATCACCAACTTTGCTAGACGCCTCCCTGAATAATCCACTTACAGTGACAGAGAAACAAACACAGAGGGAGAGAGAGAGGAGAGAGAGGTCGGCCTCGGTGTCCAATGTCTGTGCTTTATCCTGGGATATAAAATTACAAATGGCGCCTGCCATGAAGAGCTGTACAGGCAGGGAGACACAGAGAGGATGCATTAACTTGGACAATCCATGTATTCCTTATCCCATTAACACACACACACACACAGACGGGGGCAATTATATGGAGCCGAGCCCAGAAACAATGAAGGATTGGCCTGATCAGAGCTATTGTTTCTATGTCCGTGGCCTCAATTTAGTCTGAAATCAGCAAACACTGCAGCTTCCATATGTGAATAAAATTACACTGTCTCAACACTGAGGTAAGAATTTGCATAAATGTCAGATATCAGCAAAAATAATAAAATGGAGGCCTGTGGGAAACCGCCAGGGACAAGTGGATGATCCACAGCAGAAAAAAAGATGGTGGGCTTTGTAAATAAATAGCTGGAGTCTGAGTGAGGAAGAGGCATGGACAGAGGAGGAGAAGAAATGAGAAGACAAAAAAAAGGACAGAAATGGAAGGCCCAGAGAAGAAGGGGGGCTGCTTGCTGCGGGTAGCTACGGCAGCTTAAAGCATTGTGAACTCTTCTTGAACCAGGATTGAAGTCATATGGGCCATAAATCACTGAGCCCGCCGCTCCGCCGTCCACAAACTGCACCGGGAACAAAACACACTCTGTCTGCTGGAGCTCGCGCGGTACCGGCTGGCCTGCCCGGCTGCCAGTGATGCTCCTTACCTTCCTTAGCACCGGTGATCCCGGTCCAGTCCGGCACGGACCCAGCAACACCGCATCACAGATCAGATTAGTCCTCACGCACGTTCACTGGGCAATCAATAACAATAAATAAACAAACAAACAAACAAATGCATCCGCTGGCGGATCCCGCGCTTTCCTCTCCCCTCTCTCCGTTTCCCCGCTTCTAAAGCCGCTGTTCCTCCGGTGCTGTCTCCTAGCGCGGCTGCTCGCGCAGAAAACCACAACAACACCTCCTGGAGCCAGCGGCAGCGGCGGAGGCAGACAGGGCTGCACCAAGGCGAAGCGGACACCGTGTGGCATGAACGGCCGGGCGGATGAGAGAGATGGACGGACTCAAGACGTCGGTGGGGGGCGGCGGAGGGGCTCTGAATACGAGCGGAATTAACAGAGGTTGCTCGGTATAGGCTACAGGCAGGCTAGCTAGCACGCGAGCTGAACGAGCTTACCGGGAGCCTGCCTGCTGCCTGCTCGCAGCCCCCCACCCCTCCACCCCACCCACCCCCCAGCCGCCCTCCACCTCCACCCTCCGCCCCAGCACTAGCACTGCCTGTGCACCGCTGCTGCCTGATAACAATGGCCTCAAATTTCTTCCTCTTTTCTGTCGCCTGTGTCGCTCTCACAGCAGCCAGTCAGTCACACACACAGCCTCCGATGACCAAGTCCACTACAAATTATCACCCCCACCACATTTCGGGGTGGTTGTTCGCCCTTCTTCTTATCCCATTATCTCCCTCTCTCTCCCGTCCTCCCGGGTCTCCTGCTTCTCTCTCCGTGTTGGGGTGTGAGTTGTGGCCTCGCTCCGGCTGGTAGCCTGTAGGTGCTGGACTGATGGACACCAGCAGCGCTCACGGCTTACGAATGACAGGCTGCTGATCTCACCGGCTGGTGAAGTGAAACATGTCCGTCACCATCAGTTTCCAACCGAGAAGCTTATTACAAAGTGAACTTTTCTATAGCTGTGCTCACACGTTTCTGAAAAGATGTTTTAGTTTTGCTCGTGTATTTCTCCCTCCTCCCCTCAGACACTTAACGCTTGTTTGGTTGTGTGTGTATGAGGGGGGGGGGGGGGCAGTTAATCTTTACCCTTCTTTCATCAATGCTTATTATAGGTCTAGGTGAACAGAAATAACAGCTTTATACAATAAAAATGGGCTAGTTAAATTGTGCGCACTTAAATCAATTTGCTTATGCAGAACATAGGAAGTTATGTAACACAAGCGTTACTCAGAATATAAAAAGGTTCAGTATAATTATTGGTAACTATCATTAGAAGCTGTTACTGTTTGTAAAACCCAACTTTTTTATGATTATCTTATATATAGTTTGTGTTAGAGATATCTTTACCTAGATATGTAGTAAAATGCGTTCTACTGCAGCGACCTTATTCACCTGTTTGTGGCCATTTTGTAACGGATATGATGATATTTGGTGACATTTTAACACAAGAGTCTGTTGCTTTCTTTCTGTGCCCCCTTCTCCCTCCTGAATTTACAGGAAATGTTTTCTTTTTCCTCCTGCAGCTCATTCCAGGTCTCCGTGCAGAAAGTAGACATGCAAGTCTGCATTGTTAACATTTCAACACCTCCCCCCCACACAGCTACTTATATGCACAGTGAAAAAAAGGAAAAGGCAAAGAAAAGAGATTCAGAGCATAGTGGAGAAGGTGGACAGTTATATAACAGGTTCAGAGAAGAGTAACTATGCAATAAATCAACAGTATAAGTGGGTGTAAGTAGCTCTATGTGTGGCTGCTTAAAGGGAATACATTTCCAGATCATTTAAAGAAAGAGAACATCCACAGCTGGCCTGTACCTCTGTTTTAACACAGTATGAAAACAGTAGCCAGGGAGGCTATAAAAAGCCCAAAAGGAAGGAGACATGGACAGGAGAGATCAAAGTACAATGCAACATATGAAAGTGTCTCTTCCTAGTCCTCTCTCTCTCTCTCTCTCTCTCACACACACACACACACACACGGCCCTGTATCTGTCTCTCTCTCCTTCTCTCTCTCTTCCCCTGTATTTTTATTATTCAGGACGCTACCCCTGTCGTTTATGGCTACGTAAGATTTATGAGTTCTCTCGCACCCAGCAGCGTGTGTGTGTGTGTGTGTGTGTGTGTGTGTGTGTATAAACAGCCCAACTTTCAAACAGATAGCATTCGCTGTGGGCTGCTGAAATGAGAAGATGAGCTCCGTGTAGGTGGAAGGTGGGAGCCCGAAATGTGTCCGTCTGCAACTTTTCTTTCAAAGCCCTTTGTACGGAGCGAAGGATTCTGCTAACTGCTGCTGAAAGCCCCTATTACTCATTAACTAAAACACTAATCAGCGCTTTTTGTCTGTTCCTTTCTGCTTTTTTGCCACTGTGGGAAGAGAAGTGCATGTGGAGAAATAAGCAGTGCGGATTACATGTATGCATTGACTTGTAAAAGCACGCCGGTGCTTGTGAAGGATGGCAGCTCTTCTTTATTTTCCTTGGATAGCAGACGCGCATCGAAGGCTCCGTGTTGCGGATTGAGTCACGGATATTGGGTTTCACAACTGAAACTCTGCTCTTTGCAGAGCCACGGAAATCCTTCTTCTACATATATACATATTCTTTCTTTTTGTTCCTCCTGCGCTTTCAGACATGCAGGCCACTGAGGATGACATTAAGGAATTTCCTCTGACTATCAGATCTAAACGAACATTTACGCACAGATTTACTGTTGGAAATGACACATTTTTAAATGTATGAATTATACTTAACATGAATATTATGTTTCCTTGTGTGGTCTGAAGGACGATCATTCATCATTTAATGATTTCTCCAGCTCTGTACTGCTGCTACCTTCACTGCTTCCTGCTGTTATAGCTACCAGTGTTAGCATTAGCGTCATTACTGCAGTTACACGGGGCTGTTTTAATAACTGTCTTATCAAATCAACTGACCCCGGTGTGTTTCCTGCTGTGGCGGTAACCCGCGGCCATCACACTGCCCTTCACACCTCTGGATTGTATTACATTAGCATGTGTCATTGCATTATACTACACCATTCACATACACGCAAAACACTATTTAGCTGCCTGGTTTTGTTTAACCTCTGTGCACACGTCACTCGATAAAAAAAAAAAAAAACAATAACTAAAATAAATCATCTGTTAAAATGTAGCACATCGAAAATCACTGCAGAGTCTTACTGCACATGTTTTGTCCACAGTAATTTATCTGTGGTAGCACAGAGTCGGCACTGGTGTCGGATACATTCCTACATCATGGCGTCATTGGAATTTAAAAGTGGCACAGACATATATATGTGCATATATCCATACATACAGAACTATATATATATAGTTATATAATATATATATAACTATATATATATATAACTATATATATATATAGTTATATAACTATATATATATAGTTATATATATATAACTATATATATATAACTACTATACTATATATCCATATATATCTATATAGAGAGAGATATAGAGATATATATATATATATATCTCTATAGATAGATAGATAGATAGATAGATAGATAGATAGATAGATAGATAGATAGATAGATAGATAGATAGATAGATAGATACACCCATATCTATTTATCTATATATATATTCCAAGAAATAGAACCACCCTTATTAAAAAAAGCGTTTTACACATCGTCATGTGCAACTGAAAGTTTTTTTTCAGTGACAGCACCACATTCTCCACAACTTCCAGGTCCACTAAAACCGCACACAGACACACGCACAGACACACGCACACACACACACACACACACACACACACACACGGACTGTTTCCACCATACACGTAAGTAATATAATAATACAGGAGAACTCACCGAGAAATTTCCTCTTATTTCCTGTTGTTTTTATGAAAGGATTTGACTCCCAGGAAACTCCTAAGAACTGTGGAAACGTGAGGAAAGATGGGGGAGAAAAAGGGAGAAAGGAGACAGAAGAGAAAGAAAGAGATATGTAATCAAAAGATCTCAGTAAAATCCGATACAGAGCACAGACCTCTTGTAGTGTATTGAACGGCTGGGATAGGACAGGTGCAGCCGCTGACAGGTATTCCAGAGCCTCACTTATTCCCGGTGAAATCCCGGAAGAAAAAGCCAAGCAATGTGAGCAGAGAGAAGAATGAAGAGTTTTAATGGGAGTGATCTGAGATGTTATTGATGCCGGTTATCGCATAACACGTGCTATTATGTTTGCATGTTACCTCTGCATTTAAAAGAAAAAGAAAAGTGGAAATCTGAAAAATGGCGCAATCCCGTCCTCCCCACCATCATCAATCTGTGGATAACAGTGGGAATGGAGGGACCGGAATGATCAAAAATGATGGAAAATTATTTAGAATAAATTTGAATCTATAATGCCGAAATTACCTGATGAAGTAGGCCTACTATAAGAACGCGCAAAAACATTTCTGCGTTTAATCTTGTAATAACAATAATGATGATAATAATAATAGATCAATAAAAAGCATCGTCTAATTTAGGTCATATTTATATTATATAAAACAAATGCAGCCTGGTGCACCAACGAGCAAAGTCTAAACTAATATACCTAAATCCCAATAAATACCTGGGATGCGTCTAAATCCTGGCTGCGACTCATTTATTGAAAATAATTATAAAAAGAGAAAGCTTCTAGGTAAACTTAAAACAAACTGTATACATTAATACTCCATTAATAATCTATAATGCTACATTAATGATCGATAATCACAACAGCAATGATTAAAACAAATCTGAAATGTAGCTAAAAATAAAAGGACAGCGAGAGAAGCAAAATGAAAGCGGCCTCATAATGCCAGCAGCTGTTTCCCAGCGGCTCTCCATCCACACAGCCCATAAATAACCTCAGCAGGATTCACATATCCCGGTTAACGTTCAGTGTTATGGCCCGGTTCTCCTCCGGCGTGAGGCTGAGCAGCGCATCCCGGCCGCTCAGCCTCACGCTCGGGGGTAATTATACGTCCATTCATTGCTGCGTGCGCTGCTAAACACTGCTTAAAGGTGAGGTGTATAATTGTGTCGTGTGGTCCACGGCTGCAGGATGAAAGGTGACGGTTGTTGCGCGTAGTGGCTGTTAAAGTGCTGGAATAAAATCTCTGGCTGCTTCTGTTTCTGCTCCTGACAGCTTCCCCCATGCACATAAATCAAAAAGCAAGGATCGCCCGACCTCGTCGTACCAGCCTACACCACCATCACCACACTACTTCTACTACTACTACTACTACTACTACTCCTTCTGCTATAAAGTTATTTATTGTTTCCCTCCATGCACTCACGCACAGCTCTGGCTGCCGTCCATTCCCATCGCTTCACCGGCCGGCGCTTTCCTCCATTCGTCCCACCTAAGCCCCGCGGGCTAGTCGTAAATTTGGAGGCACGGAGCAGGAGTGGACTAGTCTAAAGTTGCCCAGAAAGTGAAGCAGGGGCCGTGTAGCTTAGCTAACTAGCCTATAGGCCGAGACAAAGAGAGGAGGCCGCCTCCAGAGCCACAGAACAGCTGATGACCCACATTCTGAGTGGAAGAGGGGAGAATCTCTTCATGAAGCCCGAATCCAAATCAAACAATGCAGAGAGCTGTTTGATTCTCCAGCTGCGTAAAGGACTAGTTTGAAACGAAGGATGGCGCAAAAGCAGCAATATATTCTAGGTGTTAATGGAAGCAACAAAGGGGTCTATTGGAGCCTCATTGTACAGAATGCATGCTGGGTACAGGAAGACTGCTAGAAGATGAATACAAAACATGATGCAGTCTGCAAACGCCGGTGCAGATAACGCGACACTTTTGTCCTACGTACACAAACACTTTAATAAGTAGTTTCGTCAAAGGAGCACTTTGCTGTGATAGCGCTCCTCCATCAGTGCTGCATCGGTGGACTGAACATTTCAAAGTCTCACACGATCAGATCAAACTCACAACAAATCACCACCCTCCACGCTCTTCTCTTATCTCTGCCTGGTCTGGTGGTGCCGTCACCGGCCCGCGCTCACATACACAGCTTCACGCTGCATTCTCCTCCTCTGAAACACACACACACACACACACACACACACACACACACACACACACACACACACACACACACACACACACACACACAAAGTACAACACAGCTGCACATGCTCAGACCTTTCAGAGTTAGTATCAACGCTGTTATACGTGTAGCATTAACAGAGAAACTGAAAACCTCCAGTGAAGCGCTCACACACTGACATATTGACGCACAGCTCTCCAGAAGGACCTTTTGACCTGAGGAGCATTAGCTCACTTCTTTAATTATCAATCCACTGGTAAAGTGCTCCACGATCCCATTTTCATGCACTGCACATCTGTGAGCTTTTTCCCAACACAACAACTAACAGAAAACAATGTAATACTATATTTCCATGTGGATGCTTTTAACTAATATATCTGACTAGCAACAAGCTGGTAACAGGACAGACAAAATGTATTAAAGTGTTACAGTGTCTGTCAGGGAGTAATCATTAAAAACACTACATTACAGTTTTTCCCCTGTCAGAACTCACACACTCTAACCACGTCCATTTGAAAAAACATACTGCAGGGCATATTAACTCAATACCAGCTTTGCAGACTTGCCTCCAAATGGTGCCACAGGCCTATCAGGAAATGTGTAGGGTAACAAAAATCTAATCTAATTCAGTATTTAATCAGACATTAAACTCTAAAGATAAAGACACTTACACAAAGCAGCAAAAATTACATTTAATACTAAAAAGAACTTTAAAATCTTTTGGCCTCAAGCAATCTCGTGTGTATCCAATTCCCAGATCTGATGTCACGTCCTACAGCGTCAGAAAGGATCTAATGATCTCCATGGTAAGAATTTCATTACGTTTGGAGGATTTAGCATGCTTCCTTTTCCAAAAACTCAACATCCTGTTTCAGATTCACTTCATAGAGTAGTTCTTAAGAACAACACACGTGTGCACATTTTGCACATGATTTTTCTATTATCACATAGAATTTTTCTATTATCACATAGAAAAATACATATATTTTTACTTTTACATACATTTACATATGTTTTTCCAAAGACCAGCTTGTGTTTAAATACCACCACTGTACACAAATAACACACAATAGCTGTTTTTCTTGCACAGTTTTACACCTCAGTGTTCTCATTGTGTCTTTTTGACCTTTCCTGAGGACACCTGAGCACCTACTGCCATCACCGTTACCTGCCTCAAAGTTCAGCCAATATCCTGACTCCTTTTGCCAAAAAGGACATTTTTCATCAGGTCCATTCTCAGCCCTTCCTTGAGGTGTAATGAGGTTGAACGTTCATGCAGCGCCATTCTGAGCACCACAGACACACACAAACTGAGGCAAGCGACAACAAACATACTGCAACACATTTCATCTCCTCCCCTCCTGCTCCGGGCAGATGACACACAAGTTTCAACACCACTTTTCAGTTGGTAGATATGTGTTACTGAGAAAACCTAAGAAACAGAGAAGGACACCTAATGTGTTTCTTTGCTTCCAGTTGGTTTAATTAAAGTGTGAGTTTTCCATATGCACTCTGGTCTGACTGTGCCTATGAGTACACATTACAGACTATTCATTCTACAACCAGTCACAGTTACAAAAGCTTTCTGTGTGTATCTGACTGCTACTTGTCAGACACATCTAACAGCTTTACATCTGTTATACATACATGTGTGTGAGCTGAACCATTTTAAATGAAAAACATAATCTGCAGTTATAATATGAAATCTTTTATTTTAGTGAACACACTGTTTTCATTCAGGCTCATGAAATTTGATCAGCTTCTGCTTATAGTGTTTGTTGCTTCTGGCTGCAGCTGCAAAACGGAAGCACATCAGTGTCCAGAAGACCTGTTCTTCTGGCCTCTGCTGAGGAGAACATATTTGTTCACAATTCATGACAGGGAGCAGGAATGACACATTCTCACCTCAAGTTAGTTCTCACAAAATTAATAACAAGAGGGCAACTGTGCACAGCATCAGAGCTGAATATGTTTGTAACAAAAATGTTTCTGTATCTGAAAAAACAGAATATTATTGTGAAAGAAACCTCTACTTATTTCTATTTCACTAAATCTTATACATGTATTAACAGATCCAGGTCCTGTGCAGGAAGCCAAACATGATCAAAACCAAACTCTGAGACTGAACAAAAACGGTATACCAAAATATATTATGTTAACCTTCATTGTTTTACAGCTTATCTTATCTGGGAGCCAATATTTCAACCCAGTGCTGACCCTTCTTCTCTTGCTGCAGGCAGTGTCAGCCATCACCCTGAAGTGCTCGCCCCTGTGTCACCAACAGTCCTGAACCAGAAACTCATGCCATCAGCGTCTTCCTTTGACAGAGAGTTAATCTTTATCAGAGATGCTAATCTTTAACCTCTAACTCAAAGAAAGCCCTGAGGAGAAAGAGAGAGAGAGAGAAACGGAGACAGTGAAAGAGAAAGAAAGAGAGAGAGAGAGAGAGAGAGAGAGAGAGAGAGAGAGGGAGATGTTTTTGTGTTTTGGGGTGGGCTATGTGTGGGGGGTCAAATTGGCCTTTCTGCTCCTGAGCCATATAAAGTGCCAAGCTCACCAAGTCTGTCAAACAAGGGATGAACAGGGATGGATGTGACTGATTTTGTGTGTGTGTGTGTGAGTGAGTGCTAGTCACAAATGGAAAGGTTTGTAGAGAGCAGGCTGTATTTCTATGAATTACTGCGAGTTATTTGAAGGTTCAGCACACATACTGCTCTCTGAGGCGTATTTCAACAGTTAGACTAACATCTCAGGTCTGATGGTCGCTCTTACAGAAAGTCTGCAATTAGAGTGTCAGCCATAGGGACAGTGGCACTAAGGCTTCTGTGTGTGTAGTCATTTGTGGGTTTGGTGTTGTCTTAAAAATATCTTTTCCTAAGTTGTTGTTGCATTGCTTTGAGGCCTCATTACGCTGGGTGTTGAACAACCTGCACCACAACAACAGGCCTGCATTCATTTCCTCACAACATGCTGCTCTTAAGACACATGGTTAAGAAAAAGAAACCAGTGATTGTAATATAATCAGGCCACTTGGCCCAGCAGCAGACAGGCCTGTTATTTAGCCTGTTACAGGAGGAGAAAGCGGCTATGGATTTCAGCCAGACCTGTCAGCCTTTATACACTGTCTCAGTGATAGCCATGCTGGCCCCCACTATTTTCCTCTGATTGGTGTTTTGCCCATAGTTTGTCAGTGATGTATGAAAAAATCAATTAAATCACGGCTATGCTGGAATTACTGTGGGTTTGTCATAACTTTGAAGTTTCTATATTCGGAGGTGAGCTAAAACCACCAAGGTCAGGCGAGCTTCTAGAAGAGCCCACTACCACTGCTTGATGATCTACAAGCATTCACAAGGTGTAGTTGATGTTTTGCTGACGGATGCTGTTTTCCTGTGCTGATTCCAAAAGGATCACTGTACATGAAATCTAGTTTCATCTCTCTAGTGGGTACAATTATAATTGGTACACTTGTATTACTATCTCTGCATTCGGCCCATGAATTATTTGGTTTCTTATTTTTTATTACTTAAATCTTCCAACATTCTAGCGCTCTGCTAAACAAAATCAGAACAGGTGGATTAGGAGGACAGTGGAACAAACTTCAATTTGTTTTATTACAGACTACTCAAAACTAACCTTGCGTAGATGTGGGTGGAGTAAAAATCTGTTTTTGTAGGACCATTTGTAGATTTGTTGTGTGTTGGGGGTAGGAAAGGAGAGAAGAGAAGAGAGGGCAAGGAAGAGGCTCCTTGAGTAAGCAATCACTTCACACTATCATAAATCACGGCGCACCTAACATGCATCTTCTTTCGTTACACCTAGTCGTCAGGTCGCTATTCACTACGACTCAGTTTCTCTGTCATGCGCAGACAGACAGAGATACGAGACACACACCTCTCTGTCCAAACGCACCCCACAATGCAACCAAACTTCTTTTTAAATAACATGAGAGCGAGAGGCAGCTTTGTGTCCTCTTATCTGTGACCTATTCTGAGACATCTGCCTTCACACACACACACACACACACACACACACACACAGACACACACACACACACACACACACACACACACACACACACAC
>JAUYWH010000026.1:1700824-1714757 GCA_034779795.1 Ctenopoma multispine
ACACACACACACACACACACACACACACACACACACACACACACACACACACACACACACACACACACAGAAAAAAAGTTTTAGCCAGCAATAGAGCTTTCACGCGGGCACACCCCGCGGATGCCTCTGTAAGCTCGAGAGACCGCGGTCACACAACAGATAATTAATGACATGTGGAGCAGCAGAGCGCGTGGGATGGGAACGCTTTAGGAACACGCACCGGGACACGGAACGAAAGGCATCCCGACAGACCTTACCTGCTGTCTGTCTGTCGGCGTTTCTCTCCTCCTGGATCTCCTCCTGGTGTTCTGGTGTTTTCTCTGGATGCAGTCTGTTTCGGACACGGATGGACACACCGGTTGGAGTAGACCACTAAAGAAGACCACAGTCGTAGTGAAACCTTGGAAGTGTTTATCACCGATTGCGAGCGCGTAATTACGCACAGTCGGTCGGCGATTTGGACCTTTTTTAACGTCTATTCCAGTACAAAATAGCACCGAAACAGCATTGAACCCCGTGAATAAGCCGCATTGCTTCCTACTGTTATAAATCTGACTCATCTATTGAAGCTAATATAATGTGAAGAAGCCAAGCCACGCGTTTCCGTGCAGGGTTTGGGTAGAGGCATAATTCTTGTGCGACTCCGCCATAAATCTCTGACCAACAAAAGCCCACCTACGACACAGTAGCTGACAGGAACTACTCGCTCTGCGGCTCGCGGTGCTACTTTACCCTAAAAACACCCCGCGTGCGCGCGCTCACCCCCCTCCGCCTGTACTGCAGAATTCCCCGTATAGTGAGCTGGTGCGTGCCAGTGGCCAGCACCACGGTCGCGCTCTTCCTTTTCCCGAAGCTTTAGCTTGCAGACGAATGCTGGGCTGCAGCGTGAGCTCCGGTGTAGGCCCGGCAAAGTAAAACAGTGGGAAGAGAAAGAGAGGGAGGAGAGAGAGAGGGGGACTCCAGAATGAAGCGTTGCCTTCTGTCAGATGTTTTCTGGATTAAGCGTGACGCCGTATTCCCCGGGCTCCCCTCCTCTGTCTCTACCTCCTTCTTTGCTCCTCTTCTGCGTCTTCTCAGTTCACTAAGAGAGAAGGAGAACGGTCCCCCTGTCCCCATCCAGTCTCCTCTTCTAGCTGTTCTTTGCTATCTCCCTGTCGGCTGGAATCTTTTGGTCAGTATTTTAAACTAGCCACACACACATTGTTACTGAAGCTCTGTTAACTGCTACTTGTGCTGGCCTGGAGCCTTTAAGAACAAAGATATTCTAGATTGTTCCCTCAAAAAGCTCGAGCGTCCCTTTCAGGCGTCTTTGAATTCCTTAATACTTATATTGACTATAGACTGATTATAAACACACTGATATTTACGTTAACCAGGATCTTTCTCTCCTCTCCACCCGGGGTCTCTCTGCTCGGACCTCTGGCTCGTCCCTTTGAACTGGAGCTGGAGCGGGATAGGTGGATTGACAATGTGAACTGTTCCTGAACCGGGCTGAGGATTGACAGCTAGACGGGTCGGAGAGGGGGATGAGAGGGTTGTGTGGTTCGTGTTCCTGTCCAATAGTGGGGTCTGGGTGAGGTGCACCATGGAGCTAGCGGGGTTCAGCGTGACCTGCCTGTCCGTCCTCCCTGAGCGAGGGCCAGATGTTGGTTATTACATGGCGTCAAGCTGGGAGCGATCAGAGGAGAGGAAGATAGGGAAGAAGTGAGGAAGAGGCAGGTTTTCCCCTGTGATTCGACCTGCGTGTTTACACAATGATCAGTTTCTGCTGTTTTCAGCTTGTCTGCATTCACAGGTTCAATTAGGAGAACATGCACAATGTAAAGCAGAGGGTTCATCTAAATACATGTAGGTTAACAAAACAATTTCAGCATGATGAGCAAAAGAATGAACCAAATAATGATGCCACGGAAATTGCATTTTTCATTCACATTACACAATAAGTGGAAACAAATAGTCCGTTTTTATTTTGCGCACAGGAGAGAATACTGGAACATATATTTAGAGCACACCATGGACACTTCACTGGACTACAAATCTTTATTTGTGGGGATATTTGGAGCGCTCCTGTCCTGGCGGTATTCCTGGATATTTACTAGAAAATGTGGAGATTAAATAAATCTCAGACAGCCGCACTTGACTTTGCTCTATCTCTCTCTCCATGTGTGCGTTTGTGTTATCTGCCCACGCGTATAGACATGCATTCAGTGCCACACACACAGATACACAATGAGTGTGTAGGAGGAAGAAGAAACAAAAAGACAGAAGTTCAATCACACGAAAGCAAATCCGTGATTTTTAAAAAAGATTTAGGTTCCGTTATGGAAAAGGGAAAAAGGCTAGTTCCTGTTCCCCTCCCCGTGGAAACATTTCCGGCTCAGCAGCTCGGTCTCTTATCGCTCTCGTGCATATACTGCTCTGTGGCTGGCTGCAAAACGAGGAGAAAAAAAAACAGCGTAGCTCGCGGGCTCTGGATATGCTCATTTTTCACGTGCTTTTGAATCACTGCCCCGCGCGCAGACGATTATAAATTAGCACGAGGCTTCCGACTGATTTATTTCCGAACGGGTAATCGTCTGTGCGCGAGAAAGAACCCGGGAACTATCTGGTCCGTGGAGCACGAGTCTGGATATTTGCGGGGTGGTAGAGACAAGGACATATCTAGGCTAAACAATCATAATAATAATAATAATAATCATAAAAATGTGTAAAAAAGTAATACATCATTGTGTGCCATGAGTAAAACACCCCTGTTGATTGGCTGTTGTAAACCATGTTAATGTACTTTGTCGCTATTATTTCCTTCACTCGCTGCTTAACGTCCAGCTGCTGCAGATTTATGAGGCCGAGCGCGTTTCTGATTTATGTTGGATTGTTCTCGAAGAATCTCTGCTTCCGTTTTTTTTTCTTTTAATACAGCCAGAAAATAAACCGCAAGCGACTGTTTCGTGTGAAATGAGCTTCTGCAGCGTTTTATACCTGAGGGTTATTTTTCCAACAAATAAACACAAATCCTATGGAAATATATTTCCAGCTTCGCCTACATATCGAGCGCTGTTTGGTTCGTTGTTTTTTTTTTCAGTTTTTTTCGCCGTTAAAATGCTTTTTTTCTTGTGCTAGAGCAGAAACATGATTTGTTATTTAAAAATATATTTAGTCACTCATTCATTCATGCCATACTCTACTTACAGAGATACGGGTTTACGTGTCAGAGGAAGAGGTGGCATGTTCTTATTCAGTGTATTTGATTAGATGTGATTTGATTAGCTTTTTAGACGTATGATTAAGTCTCATTTCATACTGGATCAGCTGAATTATTAAAACTGTATTTTTTATCTTTTAGGCAAATAATTAAGAAAACGGGAAATTCGCTTTATGCATCTATATGTAAATATTTTTAAACAAACGAAGAGGAAAATGCTTTTCGTGTATTCGCGTTCCAGGTTTGTCTGACGCGTGGGTTCAGCACCGACCTTGTCTTTGGCCGAGTGCAATAAAAAGACATTTCAGTCACAGTAGAAACAAACAGACAAACAAAAATGCCCACGTTTGCATCAGTTTTACTTCTTCAGATTTCAGGTTTTTAAAGCGTCGCAGTAGTGAATTATATATGTGTGATAAATGCGCCAAGACGCTGCATAAACGTCTTTAGTCGAAAATCTAAGGTCTGAACATAAACACCACTACACATCTTTTCAGAACAGAACCTTTCCGGTTACTGATAATGCTGCCATTGTCTTGCAGCAGCTTCTGGTCTAAACATTAATTTCGGCCTCCAAATGTCACAAAAAGGCTGCTGGTTGTTTGAAGACGGGCCACGGTGAAACATTAACACTGTGTGTCTGTGTTGGTCACAGTGCAGTAACAGCCACATCCAAACTCTACATAACAGCAGCAGAGTAGGAATAGTATTAAGTGAAGCGTGAACAGAGAGAGTAGTCAATCCCCCTCCTGCAGCCTGGATATAGCAGCAGCTATAATGGATGTCACACGGGGAGTGATATCATTTCTCAACAGCGTTTCAAATATTTGAACTATTTCAGCTCGGTTTGATGTGGAACTATCTTTCCAGACAAAACACACTTAACACTGTACACATGTCTGGGATAGGAGAAGATAAACCAGCCCTCTGCTGTCGCCTTTCCTTTCACTGAGTTACTTCGGACTATGTTAATGCAGCAGTGTCACAAACTTGTGATTAAACTAATTTTTTAACACGAGGACCTGGAAATATTTTTAGTTTTCCAGCGCTTCTCTGTCACCCAAATCATATATAAGGTCCAGATATCCAGACGAATATATAAATATATATGAAAAAATCCTGTCACCCCCACTACCCCCACTGTCTCCCTTTTTCTCTCTACGTCCACAGAAATGAGGCGGGAGATTGGTTTTGACGTGGCGGCGGACAGCAGCAATATACATTTTGGAAATGGCTGCGTCTTGTCGCTGGCGCTGCCTTCCCGGTGACGGTGACGGGAAGCCGCGGAGTCGCTCTAATTTGGTTACACTAAAGGTTTACACTGGTATAGTGAAGGGCGAGGAGGGAGGGAGGGCAGAGGCAGAGAAGGCAGAGTGGAGGGCGTGCGGGAGGAGGCCAGCCTTTGGAAATGTAATTGTAAAGTCATCCATCCATCCATCCATTAGCAAGGGATGCATCTATTATTATTATTATTATTATTATTATACAGTGTCTGTAAAGAATTGTCTTGAAAGCTGTTTCTCTATGGAATAAATGTGGATGTTGTGTTCACTGTCCTCTGCACTTTGCATACATTGCAAACTAACAAAACAAAACAGCACCACTCAAGCGCCATCTACTACAGTGAGTTATGAGGTTAGCAGATGAGATTATTTTTACCCCCCCACCATTACCACCACCACCACCATAAAAATGGTACCACGACCCATTCACTGATGTCTCACTGAATGTTGAGTTAGCTTTTTTCTTCTGTAGCATGTAAATAATGAGCAGGAATTTGATATGAAATGTGTGGATGTAAACATGGAAAGAGAGGAGGAGGAGGGGTTCATTTCCTCGCCCACATGTTAAGAAGAAGAAGAAGAAGAAGAAAAAAGAACAAGAGGAAGGTCTGATTCACAGAAAAAGACTTGAGCAAAGGCAGAGACACTGAGTGCTGACATGAATAATGGCGCCGGCTCCATTCCAGCATCCAAAGAAAATACACAGCAAGAAATACACGGAAAGAAGCCAGAGGTAGTGCACGCTGGTTATTTGAAAAAAAAAGAGAACTGGTCACTAAATAAAAAACTCCTTTAACTAAGGTTAGCAGCAGCAATGGCATCAGAGCAGATTTTTACTGAAGTGGCATAAATAAAGCTGCTATAAATTCCAAAGTCAAAGCAGCTTCTGACAATCCAGAGAGCACTTTACTGCTTGTATTTCACTTCAAACCGGGGCCTAGAGGCTAATTGTGCTCGCAGAAGCCACGGTATTGAGCCGGCATCATTTAGTTCAGGCTCTCCTGGCTCAGCTACTTGGATTCCCTCACACCTCCTGGCCAGATAGATGAGATTTTCCTGGCCCGCAGGTCCCCTTTTTTATGAGATTTCATGGCGTGCCCGGTGTGCCAAATTTAAACAAATCTCCCGTTAATTGGTCGCTGCAGTAATTCAAGACCCGGAGCTACAGCCAGCTGAGTGAGAGAGAGGGAGAGGGAGAAAAAGAAAGCACCTCGAGTAATAATCAGGTGTAAAAAGGCGGAGGAGTGTGAGTGAGGCACATGTGGAGAAGGAGGAGGAGGAGGAAGAGAGCAGGCCAGTGAAAGCTGAGCCGGAACAGAAAGAGGAGCCCGTGGCAGCCGCGTCCCTCTCCTCTCCTCTCCTCTTCCTACTTCTTCTTCCTCGTTCCGGTGTATCATCGGTCCATCGACCGTCATTTTCCCCCCACGCCACCGTCTTCACACAGCGAAGGGAAAAACATGATTTATCGCGGGCACCACCATACACAACAGCACCACACTCACAAACACACAATGGCAGCCCCGGCCGCACGCTGACACCCCGCCTCACTATAAATCAAGAGAAGTAGCTGGCTGAGGGAGGAAGGAAAAAACACACAGAGAAGAAGAGAGGGAGGGATAGACAGAGTGCAGGCAGATAGAGAGAGATGTAGAGTCAGACAGGAGGTGATGGGAGAAAGATGGAGAAGAATATCCAAGTGCTTCTTAAAATATAAACAGCCATCGGCTAACAGTGCTGCCTCTCTCTCTCACTCTCTCTCCCCCTCGCTCTCTCTCTCTCGCTGGTTTGCAGCGGTTGCACCGCTCCAACCTATAAACAATGGCTAATGATGATGATGATGGGTGGGGGGCATGTGTAAACAACACGACAGCAACATGCACGATGAGAAAAACACGGCGAAAGATGGGTAAATATGTATATGTTGTTTTTTTTGGGAGGGCATATTTACCACGATGTTAAAATCGCCTGTGATTCACTGGGAGGGATGCGGGCGAAGGCGGCGCAGCGGTGGAGACGAGGAAGAAGAAGAAGAAGAAGAAGAAGTGTAGTTTCCCCCCATGCAATCCCCTTCCTTCCGCAATACTCACGGTGTCCACAACGACCCGCCAGACGCGCGCCCGTCCAAATTTGTTTTATTGCAGCCTCCTTCTCTCTTTTCTCTTTTCTCTCTCTCTCTCTCTCTCTCTCTCTCTCTCTCTCTGTTGGCGTTTCTCAGTGTCTCCTCTTCTCCCCCTCTCTCTCCCTGTCTCTCGTTTCTCTCTCTCTCACTCTCTCCCCCCCTCTCTCCGCTGCTATAGGGGGGCTCTATTTTTTTTTGAAAGGACAGTTGAATTTTCCACGTCAGACACACACACACACACACACACACACACCAGAGAAGAACTGTGTTCTGTCGATGGAGAGTTTGTGAGGATTACATATCTTTTCTGCAACCTCTGCATTAATTATTTAATGAATTGCGTGACGTGTTGGTCGGAGCTGACAGAGTGTGTGTGTGTGTGTGTGTGTGTGTGTGGTTAAACAAAGTGAACATAAAACAGTATGAGAACACTTGTGTTCACCTCTCTGTGAGTGTGTGATGTGTGTGTGTGTTGTAAACTGTAAAGGTAGATCATGAGTAGGCCTGTGGTAGACACACACACACACACACACACACACACACACACAGACGCCGGTAAAAGATGAAGTTTGCTCGTTCTTTTAAAAATGATTGCAAGCGTCAGGACTGTTTCTTCGTTATTCCTCACTGTCACGTCTCTCTCAGTCGCTCGTTCTTCTCCACAACAAGGGGGGGATCCCTCACACTGTCCCGTCTTACGGCTGTTTCACTGGAATCCGTCTCAAGCACCATGAAACACAGCGCGGACATGTTTTATTCGATTATTAGGCGTCACAGCTGTGTTAGATTTCTCCTCTTCCTGTTATCACGTTAGCTCGTTCACAAGCTGAACTAATATGTAACAGCCACAAAGCCAACAGTGTCAGCTTCAAATGTTTCTTTCATACAGCGAATCGAAATGTGGGAGTAAGACAAACGTCTAACTTATAAAACAGAGCTCTGCGTCATAATATGAATCAGAATTAAATTTGTTATTTGTAGTAAACCGTGGTAATAATGAGTCTTCTTTTATCACATTAACAAGTCATCCTGGTGCGGCGCGAGCTCTAATTCATTTGAGTTTTTAAATAACAGGAGCGTAACAGACACACAGGTGGAGCACGCGGAGCCGAGCCGCAGGGAGAGCCGTGAAAAAAAACAGAAAAGAAAAGAGAGAGAAGCTAACGGGACAGAAAAGATGTGAACGAGTCACAAAGAACAAACTACGGAAAGATGAAAACCCCGTCGCGAGGCCGCGCAGGGGCAGCGACAACAGCACGTCGGAATCCTTTGCTCGTCTGTCTCGCGGTTCCAGAGCTCGAGCCGCCTCCGGCAGAACAATGGGGCTCGAGGCTCCAAGAAAAGAAAAGAAAAAAAAGTGTGGAGACAGGCTAAGCTAGCTGGTGAGGAGCTAGCAAGAAACACTTCAAGGTCAAACAATGGGCCGCGGCAGCAGCCTCCAGACGATGCTGCTTCTTCAAATCCTACTCGCCTCTCCAGCCGCTGTAGATGGAGCTGACACATAAGCTCACTTTAATCAACTAATTTACACAACGGGGACTACTGTCAAGTGCTTGGTAGAGCAAAAATACAAGTGGTGCTGATTGTTTACAGCGGCATAAAAATAATTAGAAAGAAGGAAAGAAATGTAGCTGCAGTCATAGCCTATAATCATCTAACAGTTGGGTGGATATTTATTTATTCCTTGTTTTTTATGCACCAATAAATAAATAAATAAAATAAAATAAAATAAGACTCCTTTAAAGTATCATTCGAGCACCGCGGCGGTTCCTTGAGATTTCACCCCACAACGAGATTGAAATCAAACATTTGCGGCGGTGATGATCGCGTCTGTAATGACGCCCATAAATTATAGTATTCACAGCGTGAAACAACAGCTAAGATAAGTAGAGCAGCGGAGACCTGGGCCGGCCTGACATCGGCAACAGCAATCAGCTCTGTAAACTTGGCACAGACGCGCGAGAAAAACCCTTCTTCAAATAGCCTAAACATCCGAATTAAGGAAGACAGTGTGGAGCCAGCACAGAGGAAAAGCTTCCAGCAGCACTTTCACCGTGATCCCCGTGCTCTCAGTGATGCTGCACCACAGAACGCAATCAGAGCTGTCTGTTTAACATGCTATTAAAAAATGACACCTATGCTTTCTATGGACTATTTCTATATTTGCAGCCAATTACTGGCCACATGTAACAAATATTGTGCAGTTTATACAACCACGGTTTATGTGCTGCTGGTTGAAGGTTTTAGTCTGGTGTGTGTAGGTGCAGAATAACACTGAAAACCGACAGGATAACTGAGGTGATGTTTTATTTCTTTGAGATCTTGGTGGGTCTCTGGGTCCGTGATGGATTGAGACAGGTAAATTCTTCCTCCTCGTTAATGATTAACTAGACTTTGAATAAAAAACGAGAAGAAAGAAAGAAAGAAAGAATGAAGGGGGCAACTGCAAATGTCTCTTTGTTAAGACTTAGAATAGCCGTAAAATTAAAATGTCCGAATCGTGATGAAGTGGTTCAATATAAGCTTATATCAGCCTAAAATTATTATTATTGTTGTTGTTATTATTGTTATTATTACAGACTGATGTAAGAAAAAGAGACAGACAGTTATACAGAGAGAAAGAGAGATTGATGTACCAAGATCCGACATCTTGCCTTTTTACTGCGGCTCGTAAATCTGTCTCGAGACAGCAGCACGGGCACGCAACCCTTTTATGAAATATATATTCTTCTCCCGCGCGAGAGGTGACGCGAGGTCTTTCCCCTCGTTATGGGATTCCAGCAGACATTTTTATGATTTATTTATTTATTTTTTTTAAATAAATGTTAAGGACCAGTTTCAATCAATAAACAATAACAATGTTTTAATGCATTTGGAAGAAAGAACGAGCTTTTGAGATTATTACTATTATTATTATTAGTCATACTAGCATCGAGCACATGTTAAAAGGCTGCTGTGAGTGTTTTGTTGTCAGACAGGACAGGACACTGATCCTGTCCTGTCTGACATCAGAACGTCTCACCACTGTTCACTTTACAAAGGAGCGAGCCGGCTGAGTTACAGCTACACATCACTTCTATTTTATATGCTTCACATTAGCACCCTTTGCATTGACTGATTTACTGTGCTTCAGATCCTTGATTTACATCCTGCAGTCTAACAGTGTCAACACACATTTTAGCCACATGCTTTTTTAAAATGCTTCGGCTTATGTGAAATAAAGCGCACAGCTAATTGACAAGGCAGGTTACACAGCACAAGTGGGCGCATTCTAAAATAAATAGTCGAAAACAAACATTTGCAACCACATGTAACAGCTCACTGACGACTGAAAGAATACATTAGCAGCACATATGTATAATAACTGAAATAAATTGTGCATTTTTTTAAAGATATATAAACTCTTTTTATTTTTTGCTGACCTTTTATTTAAAAAAATATCACAGGGGAATAAAAACAAAGCATACCTTCTATATCTTAATTATTTCTCCACATAATAAAATAAATGTAAGAGATTCAATTAAAAAAATCCACAAAATGTTGCTATATGTGACACAACAGCAGTGTGAGCGTCTTTGTCATTAGGATATTGATAAAAGAAAAGGTGAAGCCCTGCACAGGCCTAATGTCTCACCATTAGTCATACAGGCCACAGAAGCCTATTTATCACCCCAATCTAACGGATATGAGCGCTGCGGTAGGAGCATCACACTGTAGGCCATGTATGTCTCCAATCGCTCAATCCAGCAGGGCTGCCAGACACCAGGATCTCACAATAAAGGAATAAACTCTAACACCCCCCCCCCCCCCCCCCCAAACACACACGTTAATCCACCTATTGGTAACTGGAAATGAACATCATATTCTTAATCAGTAATGTTTTAGCCCAGTGCTGTCGAAAACTATACATAACTTAGCATTGAAAATGGAAGGGAAATGATTTGATCATATGTCATTCTTCGTTGTTTAAAATAACAGCATGATAATTTAAAGTACTCTCTGGCAATTACACCAGAAAGCACAGAGATACCACAGCATTATACAACAGCCTGGACTACAAATACATCGTGTATGCGCGCGTTGCAGCTTGGCAACTATGATTTGGCTCTCTCTTTTTAATACTTAATACATGTCTGCTTTTAAATAGCTGGCACACGCTCACAGACGGCGCAGTAGTAGAAACCTGGCAGCCATATATCTCTTGTGACGACCTCCTCCTGCAGCCCGCGCGCCTGCACCGTGACCTCCTCGGCTCTCCGCGCTCTCCAGAATAATAAATTTCTCGGGCAACGCGGCTGCACTGTGCGCATTGTCTGGCAATTAGCAAACCACTGCGAGACTCCAGAGAGAAAGAGAAAGAGAGAGAGAGAGAGAGAGAGAGAGAAGTTTGTGTAAGTGTTTTTATTAAGTGTGGAGCCCGCGTGTTACAGTGCGCGTTGTGAACCCTGACATCCTGCAGCTTCCTGTTGGAAAGCTGCTGTTGAAGCATCACTTCCATCAGCTGGTTCCAACCTGCCAGCATACTGTAAAGTACAGGTCAGGATGAGAGCTGGCTCACATCTGCCTACCTGGCCCCTCACTGTTTCATGCTTTTTACTTCACACTTGACAATAAAACAATGAAAAAAGCAGTGCACGTGAACATGCAAGGGCAGAAACAGTCATGGAAATCACAGGAAAAAGCAGAAGGACTTTTAAATTAACTAGCATCTTGTTAATGAACCTACACGACTCAGGGCAGAAATCACATTTAGTCCAATCAAGGTTTCACGCTGAGAAACTTCACTGCACTGCATTGCATTCTGTATAAATCAGCTAGGTGTAAAGCTGGTCTTTGAATGCCACACCATCTGCACTGCTAGCTCTTACGCAGCATCATGTGCAGAAGGTTTTACTGCCAATAAGAGAAATGCTTAACAAGTCTTCCCACTCAAAATGCACCACCAAACCTTCATGGCCTTTACTGGGAACGCCACATTACCTCCAGCTTCACTGTTTGTTTAGAGCTGTCTGCTCAAACCGCCAATCCCAATGTGTATATCAAGTCACCATCATGCTTGTGTGTTTTAGGTTTTGTATAACATCCTCAGACCATTCATTGCACAAATGTGTCTTCGTTGACTTTTGGAGAAAAAATAGCTTCAGCTCTTCTTTACAAGCTGCTCTCATATCTGATTCACACTGAATCAATTCAGGACCTTTTTAGAAAGCTTTTTGTGTCACGTGTAAAAACATCCAAAGTGTGGAGTAGTTTTATTTTATGAGGGGAAAATACAAAATAGTGGATACAAACTTAACTGCAGAGCTCTTAAGACTAGGTCACACAGTATTTATATAGCTTAAATGTGAAACAATCTCCTGCAACACCACATGTCTGATGGTGTTCATACCAGGCAGCTCTTCCTTCTACATCCTTCAGTATATTACATAAACTATGGAAGCACTGCAAGAACACTGTCTCCAGCTTTCTCAAGACATGCAACTTAACTACGTGATCATACCTGTGATATGGTTTTAATTTAAGGAGGCACTGAAGAGACCTTGAAGCAAGAACCACATCCTGCTCATGTTGGTTTGCAGCAGAATGCTATGCTCTTCAGAATAAAAATATATTTTACAGGTAAAATAAAGTTGTAGTTGAACATGCAGGCAGAACAAAGAACACATATGATATGAAACAGTTGATGCAAATCCAAGTGGCTCATGGGTGATTGCTGAATCATTTGCTAACTGGTGTATGAACATGAACATAATGAGCTTCACTGCTCAACAAGTAAATGCGAAACCACAAGGTGAGACCTTGGCTGAATGTAAAATGGTTAATGGAGGAGCTGAGTGTACGTGGAAAACAATGGAATCAGCTCCATTGATTAATCAGTATTCCCCAACTCACACACCACCCCACCTGACTGCAGTTCAGATTACCAATGTGGAAAAAGACCAGCAGCCACCAGCCCAATACATACATAACAGTGGCTGCAGCTCAGCCATCAGTGTTGCATTGCATGTTATTTTTGTGACAGGCCTTCATGAGTCAGCTTGTCAAAATAAGTGTCATGTTCTGAATGTACTAATAAGGAAGTAGTGTAAAGTTCTCATCTTGAATAGAGCTGCACAGCAGAAGGGACAGGCTCTGTTTACACTGTCCAGCAGAAGGCTTCCTACCAAATCACATGCATGAAATTTGTCACATTTAGAAAGTTGTCCTCCTGAATAATGTATTGACCAAACCTTCAGAGGTCTACCCAAAAACGAAAACGCAGTTGGATCATTATGTCAGGCACTGAAAGCATTTTCCCAAAAGGCTCTTACTATGGTGAAACATTTACTAGATTTCAGCCAATCTCATCAACAGAACTCCATTTAAGTGACAGTCAGCAGTGGCCTGTAGCTGACCCCTGCCCAGGTGGCTGGCTTGTCTGTCTGTCTGTCTGGGTGTGGGAGCGGAGATATCACTGCCGTGCCCACGGGTTACAGTGTCCTGAACTCGGCCTGTTATGACTAAGTGGCCTCGGGGCTCCGGAGGTCTGGGAATGTCCGAGGGAGTGGAGGATCCAGCAGCCTCGTGGGGTCAAGGGGGGGGGGGTAGGATTGGTTGGGGGTCAGAGTGGTGTGGAGTGTAGTAGAGGGAGTGGGGGGCACGGGTCAGCCTCTGGCTTCAGAGCCAGTGGACCTCATCGGTCAGAAAAATGTGTCCCCTGGTTGAACCCTGCGCGGCCGCAGCTTGGCCATTCCGCTGCTCCTTCATGACCATCGATTTTTTCTACCTCCTCCACTTCTCTCCCTCTCTGTCTTCACTTCAGTATCTGCCGCTTGCATTTCTACCATTTGTTTCTCTCACTTCACGCATCGCATCACTCCGTGGCCCGCGTCCCCCATGAGATCGAGCCCCTCCACCAGAACCGCTGCCTTTTTTATTTTAATCCTGGGCAGATTGATTTCTGAAAGGGTCAAACAGAAGTGAATGCTCTTGCTGAGGCCGCTACTGCTCGGCTCAGCAGATAGGCCCGAGAGCGCACTGAGACCGTCGATCGTTCGCAGTTCATTTGCAGAGCCTTGCAGATCGTTTGTTTTACAGGCAAATTGTTTTGGAGCACAACCGAGAGAGTATCCATTAAACCGAGCTCCCCCACTTCTTTTAATTTTTTCTTTTGCACCCTCCCTCCTGCATCCCACTCTCCAATTGAAAACGGTATTATTCATATTCCCACTGCAGTCTCTGTAGCCTGTTTGCACCTGGCCGAAACACACAGACACACACACACACACACACACCACACACACACACACACACACACACACACACACACACACACACACACACACACAC
>JAUYWH010000026.1:1727610-1743637 GCA_034779795.1 Ctenopoma multispine
TCTATCTATCTATCTATCTATCTATCTATCTATCTATCTATCTATCTATCTATCTATCTATCTATCTATCTATGTGTTGCCCAAAAGTCACACAGTCTAAATGTGCTAAATCGCTTCGACCTTTTAGGATGTCCATAACCTCTAAGCGTAGAAAATATGTATTGATAAAGTCATAAACTCAATTGTGCTGGAAACAGGAGGAAGAGGGGGAGGGGGTTCCGCAACACGTGGTCTCCCCCTCCCAGCATGGACAAAGCACCTGCCGCACGCACACACACACATGGCACGAGTAAGAAAGTGGGCACAAACACACACACACACATATACACACAGACACCGAAATATGGAAATGAGGCAGCTTCTTCTTCTACAAGGCGATTTTTATTTTTTCTGTACTCACCCACTCACTGTAGCTGGGGGACCCTCCCTCTCTTTTCTGGCAGCGTCGTCACGTTGATTCCAACCATTTTCTCCCTCTTGTTACCATGATTCGATTTTCATTTTTTTCCGTGCTCTTCCTTATACTTCCAACAGATCTGCAGCAGTGCTCCACTGTCCATCCTCTACGGTCTCTACACAAGCATTCGCACCTCAGTTCCCTCTTTCTCTCTCCTTGGTTTCCGACGCCACAGGTTTTTTATTGACCTCTTCAGAATTCGTCGTGGTATCTTAAAAAAAAGTCGCTGTCATTTCCGCGGAAACCCACGCTCACATGCACGCACTCAGGCACGCACGTGTCGACGCACACGCTCGCATATCCAGTAAAGCGTAAACATGGCTGTAACCGAGCAGATGCTGCGTTTAAACAAACGGAATAACACCGCATAGTTAGAACCAATTTAACGGTAATGATCCACGGAAAGCAAAGCAACACGTCACCGTAACGACGGCGCGCCGTGCGTAAAAAAAACCCGCTATCAAGTCGGCGATAAATGACAGCGGAAAACTCCCCTCAGCAGTGGCCGTGTTCCCCGGTCTTAAAGGCTACATCGAGCGGTTTGGGGCTGAGGAAAGACCGAGCAGGGCTACTGTGGAGACTGAGGGCTCTTTAAGGCATTAAGTGTTGTGTGTGTGTGCGTGGACTCAAGTTTTCAAATTAATCTGCCTGTTTGGCACACTCTTTGTTTAACAGGCGAGGCGTGTCACCCCGCGTCCCCGGTACACATTTTAATATTGGTGAGACGCGCTGACCTCGCGTTCACCCCGAGCACTACCAAGCACCCCTCCTTCTCTTTCTGTCCCTCTCTCACCTCCTCCTTTTGCACACCCTTTCTTTCTGCCATTTCCACCTCTCTCTCTCACACACACACTCCCCACTTTCTGTCATTTTGTTCTTTACTCTTCCCTCTCTCTCCCTCTCCGTCATACTAAATTGAGTTGGAGTCATTAATTTGAAGAAAAATGGTCAGTACATGCAGAGGAGGGAGGCGGTTCTCTCTTTCTCTCGCTCTTTTCTTTTCTTCCAGGATCATTTCTCTTTTTCCTTTTGTTGTATAAATATAAATGACACCACCGCGGACGCTGATACGTGAGCCCGCAGCTCTGACCGCACCATCACTTCAGAGTCTCGCACATGAATATCTGCTAGAAACAAATGCGTCGTATCGGAGCTTAGCTGCTATAAACAACCATTTCTCTGTGCTTAACAGGCTCTGAGCTGCGCCGAGATCAGACACAGAGGTATCAGGTGGATTTATATTGATGTTATTCGACTCTCTGCAACACGCAGACGGATTTTTTTATCGAGTTAACTGCAGCCATATGTCCACACTTCCATCTCCTCATCTCACTACTATTACTTTCCTTACATTTTCACATTTTCTTTCCTCCCTAGGCAGAAAGCAGATGTGGATTCTAATCTTTCTTTGTACAGTTGCGTTTCATTTGATGTGGTGTTTATGTGAATCACATCCTGTGGGATATGTATTTTATCTATAAATTATATTTCAAAATGTGCACGCGCAAAAGCAGAGATTATTAAAACTCACGTACAATAGCCTCGTGCCAGGGCGACAGGCGCGCATGCACATGCGCCACATTCTCAATTCAATTATTTCAGTGAACTCGTGATGAACCCGGGACAAAGACGGAATCTGTAACGTAGTTATGGACTCATTACTCTTTTTTATTTATTTATTTATTTTTGGGGGGAGGGGGTATAAGGTGTGGTGGGGAGGAAAAAAGGACCAGGCGGAACCATGCCAGTCAATTCCAGAGAGTTTGCGTCAATACGGGGATTATTTACTTACTGAATGATCATTTTGTTCCTCTGTGGCAACTAACCGCCCCCCCCATCTGCACAGCACCATCATCCCTCCTCCCATCGTCACCATAAAACATAGCTCCAACTACAATGTGTGTCCGATCGGTAGGAGGCCTACTATTCAACAGGAGATCACAAGTTCAGACTGCCATTGATTCGATTTAACAAGATCATGGATTTGATTCGTTTATTAGACCAAATATACATCGAGAATTTAATTTCCACCAATCTACGTGTCTAATTACTTTATGCCAGCCCTGGTAGAAATTTATGTGAACATCATCCGACGCATAGCTCTCAATGTTAAGTTACCACATAACGAGCTGAACGTGTGCATAGACTCAAGTTCAAGCAGGAATGGTTAGTCATTTGTACTTATTTAATAATAATAATTCAATTAAAAAATAGTGATAATGCTACTGCTACTACTGATACATTACTGCTCGACTTTAGAGCAAAAAGGGAAAGAAAGAAATGGTTTGAGGCTCCTTCTTCCTGGCCAGAGAAGTAAACGTGCCCCGACATTAATCTTGCAGTGGAAAAATCAGATAAGCAGAGTAATAATTTTTGCATAGTGACAGAGATAAGAGTTTATTTTTGACAGGGCTGTGCAGATAAGGCTGAGAAGAGGAAGAGCTCTGCTTTGCTTTGCTCAAGTCCCTCTCCAAAAGGCTCGGAGTAATATAAATAGCTGTGCGCTACAAGCATAAAACCACCACTTTGTAACCACTAATCTCTGGTTTAGCGCATGTGATATTATCTTTTGCTTATTTAAGATGTATTAATAATGAGTACTGGCCTATTTTAACATGATAAATAATAATTAATTAAACATTTCCACATATTAATTTTAGAGGACATTGAGGTTCTTGCCACAGTATGTGTTAAATCCTACTAGACCAGATTAATTTGCTGTTTGTGTCAAAAGGAAGTAAAATGAGAGAGAGTAGATCATAACATATGCAGGTATATGAATAGCTGTTGCTCATGTAAATGAGTGGTGGGAAAGGTTTTAGTAATTTATTTCAGTGTTTTTTTATTCACAAACCTATTTTGAACTGGGCCAGTAGATTAAATGGTGGTTTAATAATAAGCATTTTTAAAAACGGAGCTATGATTCGTTGTGGTTGAAGAATAGTACATGCAGTAAAGTAGCTACTGGGCTAACTATAAAATAAGAAACTAATTTTGTTATTTGAAACAAATGTTAGCCGTGTGAACACCCGCCAGACATTCACCCAGCCGCCTCCATGTCACCGAATACATTCCGCCCTTCCACCCCTCCATTTTCCTGCCTTTTTTTCTCCCCTTCATCTCTCACCCTGTACATTATGGCGGCAGGAGGAGCTTTGCTTTTGTTACCATGAATGGAGGGGAAGGGAAGGGAAGGTCAGGCCTTCACCTCTCCTTTGCCTCCTGCTATCATTTCTCTCATCTGTACCTCCTCCCTACCTCTGCTCCTCTGACTCCCTCCCTCCTTCCCTCCCTCCCTCGTTTTGCCTTTGACATACAGCTATGGTCGAGAGAGGAGTGAGTGAGGAGAGGCAAGGGCGGAACTCACGCACGACGCTGAACTTCTGACCCTTCAACTCCATGAACCCTCTTCTGCTGTCGGCGCACCAGTAGCTTGGACATCCAGCCAGGCTGCTCTCCTGTTAACAACTGTGGATCCTTCTTGCTCCTCTGCTTCGCCTCGGGCAGGAAGACAGATGGAAAAATAATGAGAGAACCAGCCACAGTAGCCTGTAGATATTAGTTCTTAATTCACCTAAAAGCCTGCGGTGTTTTCCAGTTTTTGCGCTTCTGCCTCAGCCTGCTGTTGCTTACCTGATTTAGCGGTAAGCTTGTTCTCTCTCCGGCTAACAAGAGAGAAGAGGAAAAGACATAAAACACAACTAAAGGAGGCCAGAATAATCTTCCTCATTAGGGTGGCATTTGTGTCTTTCTCTGCAGTTTACACCTACACACATACTTATGTGTTTCCGTACGCCCTCCATTAATCAAACGGAGAAGACGGCGACAGTTTTGACAGTTGTGTATTTTAACAGGCAGAGAGAGACGGGAGGTCGTTACAGGTTATCGTCGGTTAGGATTCAAAAGGACGGGGGGCGCGTGCAGGGAGGAAGGCAGCAGCAGCAACAGTGGGGCTCGCGAGGAGTTCTCGCTGTCCTCCTGGTCTGAAGCGGGCTCTGGTGGCGGCGCGTGAGAGCTGCATTCTCTGTTAAAAATACTAATAAAAACCCCTGTGACACACGTTGAAGCCCTGAAGTGGTGTAAAAAAAAGCTGGAATACTGCTAAAACTCAAGCATTCTTTGTGGGGGAACAGCAGAGGACATGGCGTCTTTTCAGGGCAGTGAAAAAAACGTGATAGGAAAAGTCTTAAACGGCTTTAGGGGCTATTAGCTTACTCGTTATCATTAAACTAGCCAAACGGCCCTCTTCTTCTTTTTTATTGGTTATTATTACTTTTTTATTACTGTTATTTTTATTTGTAGTTCTAGTAGTAGTAGTAGTAGTAGTATCTCGGTATAGTTAATTAGACTACAGCGAAAGAACTGTTTGGTTGTGGCATAATTAAGATGTAGTAAAATATAAAATGAAAATATACTACCATACAACTATAGTGTACTTTACCATATAAGCACGGGTCTTTTATCAAGTTTAGGCTACGTGTGAAGTATTTTTAAAATCAATATTTTTTACCACAGCATTGTAGCTATCTTTGCAGTAGTACACTAAACCTGGCTAAAAAAAACTCAAGCTAACATAACAGGCTATACCCACCCATGCTCTCAGTAACTTTAAATATTTGCAAGGTTATCGGCTTGTCATAACCCATCGCCAACGCAAATAAAACCTATTCTGGTCTTATCCAGGGTTTATTCTCAATCCCACAGAGATACACTGATAACGGCTTTGATCGATTGCAAATAATATAATAGTATTAGTAATAATATAATAGTTGGTTTGATTGTATTTCGAGCGCTCAGTGTTGATTTAGGACGGTGGTCACTAGGTGTGGATTCAATAGGTCTACTGCAGGATATAACGCCTACTTGTGTAGGTAGACTGGCATATATTTGTGTCAGTCCTGGTTTGGTCCATCTATTTACAGCTGATTTGACAGCCTGATTTAAATTGTGGAAGTTTGTTGTTAGTCTGAGGTAAACTTCTCTCCCGCCTGCCACCGGAAATGAGAAACACTGATAGACTGCTGCTGCTGCGGTGCTGGAAGCAGACCTCCCTCCTCTGCGCCTGCGCCGCAGCGTCCTCAGCGCAGTGCGTGACTCTCGCCCGTCTGCTGACCTTGCGGTGACTCCTGCTCGTGCATTATTCATGAAGCGTGGCCGCGCGGTTCACCCCTATCAGTATGCAGAAGACATCAAATGCTGATTGAAAGCAATCACGGGAGGCGCTGCGAAAAAGGGGAAATAGTTGAGTAGTTTATAGCTGGTAGCTTGTGTGTGTGTGTATGTGTGTGTGTGTGTGTGTGTGTGTTTGCATGGGCATGAAAATATCTCTTGATATCTCGGTCTGTAGCTCCAATCCACACAAATAACGCGTGTGTGCATGCTAGAAATGTGCTGTAAATAGTTTAAATTGGACTGAATAACCTGGGATCATCTAATTGGTTCTGAGTACAAAAAGGAGAAAAACGCAGCACAAGTGTTTCACGCCAGTGGTTTCTGCAAAAACACACAGAATCTTCCCATGCCCGGGTCATTCACCCCGCTCCCTCTCCCAGTTCTCTCATAGTCTGCCAATAAAGCCACCAAACACAACAAAACACACCCCACTTACTCCCGCACAAAGCAACGCAAACTCTCTCACACTCAGGCGAATACACACCTTTACAATGAGAGCACAAAAAAGGGCCCGTCGCATTAGTTACTCACCCCACTCATCATCACCAGTACACAGACTGTAAAGCCAAACTCAGCGCATAGTGACAGCCTCGACAGGTTCAAAGGAGCAGCAAGCCCGTACACATAATACATATTACACACAGAATGCTGAGGAGAGGCGGCTCTGCAGGCTGGAGCTGCCCTGTGTACATAAACGGGAAACAGATGACACACACACAGCAAAAAACAAAGGAGCTCATACAAAACTGCTGCTGCTGCTCTTCCCATGTCACAGACGCTCTAACTTCTCCCAGTAAGACAAGAGAAGGAACTGCATTTGTGTCACGACTCTCCACATCCTTGTGTGTGTGTGTGTGTGTGTGTGTGAGATGTTCCTGTATCATTATTAAAAGGAGGAAGTTGATAAAAAATGAAATGGGGAGTTTTTCGCCTTGCTGTTAGTTGACCTGAAACTTCCTCAAGGATCCTTCCTCAAGGATCCATACCTGAACTATTATCTCACTTCGGAAATACACAATTAATTTTGTGTCGCTGGAAAAGAGGCTGACTGCATAATCTGTAGACGTTCAAAAACATTAAAAATATACCAAATTAATAACACACGTGGATTCTGTTATTAATTACATTATATTATTGTCTTATATTATGTTATTTATAAAGGCTTTAATTTTAATCATTTGTATCAAATATATTGTTAAAGAGAAAGAAAAGATAGAAATATTTCAAAAACCAGTTAAAAACCACAGACAATAAGCTAATATTTAGTTTTTGGAGACTTAAATTGTACATTTAAAATCACTTCTGACAGAGATCATGGGCAAATAATTTAATCTGATATGTAACTACACTATTAATATTGTAAATAGCGCGGAAAACAGAGAAAACACGCAATCACACATTTAATTAGAAAACGTAAAACACGTGTTGGGATGTGTTGGAACGAAAGTTTTACCGTATTTAACAACTGTAAAGAAAACGTTTTTGGGGGTGTCTCAGTAATTTATAACTCTAAATAACATTGGTTGTGATGCTTGTGAAAAATCATTGTGATGGCGGAGGGCAGCGCCAGGAATCCACAGAGTGAAAATGCATCTGGACAGGCTGGTTTAACGTGTACATGTGAACGCAGGAGCAGAGAGAGGGACTTCATGCACAGGCCTCTTCTCTTTTCAGTGCAGCAGAACACACCGAAGTGTATTGTCTTATATTATGAATACTACAGGTTAGGTTCAGGTGAATTTAAGTGAGTTAGATAGATATAAAAAAAATAAATATCAGTGTTGTAACACAAATAAGACAATAAGTGAACTACACTATATTACATCATATTTACTTATATAACCTGTTGTCAAATTAATAAAAAAAAAAAGCTGCACTATGATGAATTTTAATAGGTAGTACTGTGTTGTACCCCGGTGCCGGGAGTCATCCATCTCTCCGTGCTTAGTGTTTGTCGGCCTCTTCAGGGCGCCATGTTGCGGTCGGCCTTAACACAAAAGTAGCTCTATTAATTTATTGTGACGTAGCTCCTTTGATGGACAGTTAAACCAGCGGGGATTGGCTGATAACAATCTACTGGGACTTGTGACGCAGCAGTGATTTAACTTGTTTTACAAAGAAAAAAAAAGTTCGGAAAGTACATCGGAATGTGAAGCGTCCACTGTGACACGAGACATTAAACAATTTACATGATGGATTTAAGCAATAAGAAGCGCGCGTGCACGAGGAGAGGAGCACGCGGCTGTTTAACAGCGTCCAGCACCTTCTTCTTCTCTTCATTTACAACGCCACAGAAACGTATTGATTTCCGTTGGCGCAATATTGACTAATAATAGTTTCAGCTGTGAATTGTTATGTCTAAATGAAATTACTGTTGATTTCAGCGGAGAATGTGTGGATTTCAAGGATAAATCAGGTATCACCTTTTTAGACGTGATATCTAATTTAATTATACCTAATTTAGAAGTTGCGTCTGATTTTCCTCTTCCTGTTTCCACGCGCACTGAATGTTATTACAAACTTTGATGTGTTTATTTGAATTTTATTAGCGTTTGATGATTGGTGGCTGTCATAAGATACATGTTTTAAATGTTGGATTTTTAAAGGAGGTTTTGTGACACTCGGCTTCGTTACTTTTGCTTTAGTACATTCCATTAATATTTAATAATTTTGACTTGGTACCACGTGTCCAAAATGGGTTTTGGGTGATTTCAAGTGTGTTTGACTAATTTCCATTAGCATCAATGATCAGCTGTGGTGTTACTGATTCTAAAAGGATGTAACTGTCACGCAGAATGTCAGAGCTTTTATTGATGTTAAAACTAACTGAGGGTTTGTTTCATTTCTGTCTCGCTAATTCTAAAGTTTGTATGTCATCAGTGGGTTTTGGTTCAGTAATTTCATCAATATTTGGTTTAGTGTTTTTAGTCTTCCTACCTCTTGTTAAGGAACATTTTACTAGCATCAAATTAACCAACTTTTACTTTAATTAATACTTTAAGTATTATAGTTGGATTACATTGTGAGTTTATAAGGTGTTTTGTGTTTAGTGGAAGTTTGGAGCTGCTTAAAAAAACAACCTGAGCTGAGTACACACGTAGTGTGTGCGTACGTCTTTGCTGAGAGTTAAACAACAGGCCAAAGCTCTGGCGTAAAGTAACCTGCGTGCACTCTGATGGTGAACCTTGGATATGTTTGTATCCACAACGCATTTTCACTCACACCCATCCTGCCTGGAAAATACAAGGGCGCGGGACGGACAAAGATTTCCTTGTACCCAAGGACGCATATCACTGCAGGCTATGTGTGTATCAACGTTTATGTGTGTGTGTGTGTATCATTGTGTGTATGTGCGTGTCCTTGTCCGTTTACTTCTGGGTTTATGTTAGCATATGAGTATTTCTACAGCTCTTAATCCCGCGTTGAAACCATTTTATGCAATAAAATAAAAATGATATCAAACGTTTCCCTGCCAAAAGCACCAAAATAAACGTCTTCAGAGAGGAAATGTGAATTCATTTCACAACATGTTCGTTGTATACTAACAATTTTATCCAGAGAAAAGAGAAATAAGATTCAGATTAGTTTGGCACATTTAAAAAACACCCAAGGCCAACCAACATCTCGTGATTTTTGACTCAGCTCATCAGCCTTCCTTCATGGGATGTATTATTAAAGAAGTCCAACAAGTTCATAAAATAAAATGGGAGAAGTAAAATGATCATGGTAAAACCTGAAACTAGTCATTCTAACCGCTGTTTATGTTCTTTTATCAAAGCAAAGTTTTTACGCACACGCACGCAGACATACACTGAAATGCAACCACTGTACTAACGTAAACCGTCCAGCCACATAATTCAAGCCTCCTGTGTGCCATCATTACACGTACAGTGAACAGCAGGCTGACACCCCCCCACACACACACACGTGTAGGGATTACACAAAAGTACACACTCCATTTGTGACGCCACCACTCTCGCGCGGCCCGTGCCAGCCAAAACAGCGAATCTCAAATATCTCAAATACATCAGAGCTTCGCAGCACTCAGCCAGCGCGTTAATACAGCAGCACTACAGACTGAGTGACTGACATGATAATTACACCTCTCTCTCTCTCTTTCTCCCGTTGCCACCCCCCACACCCTTCCTGCAGCCCTCACGTACAGGCAGCGCTCACGCACTACTTACTGTGGGTCCTAGCTCTTTCTGTCCAGAGCGACACAGACTGCAGCTCGCCAGGCTCCGCGTGTGAACCGGAGCTGGAACAGCGGCCGGTAGTAGTGGCCCGCTCTCTCTCACAAACGCACTCCCTCCCCTTGCCGCTCTATCTCTACTTTACTGACCCCTTTAGGATCCCCGCGAAGCCGTTAAACCGTCACTTGCTTTCTAGAATGTGAAATATATAGTACATTGTCAACTCCCCAAAACCATAAAACTAACTTTATGGACCCCACGTGACCAAAGGAGAGCCAGTGAGAGGTATCAGTCTGAGGCCAGGCCTGATCTTTACGATCCAACTTGGAGATAAAAACCTCATGCGTTTGACATGTAAATGTCAAAGTTTCCTTCTCTTTTATATTTCGGCCCAAAGCAGAAAGGGTGAGCTTGAACAAAAAAAAAAAAAAATATATATATATATATATACATATATATATATCAACACACATGCACACAGAGAAGGAGACAGGAGATAGAGGTTGTGTCCAGATGAGGCTCGGAGCAGAATCCGAGTCGTGTATGAGCAGGGATGCGGCAGAATCAGCCGGTGAGTTTAAACGTTCATTTTCTTGTTTACAGTTGAAAAACCAGGAGACTGTAATCTCATTTGGTCGGGAGTGGCCCGGTAGGACGGAAAAGGAAGGTCGTTTAGAGAAAAGTGACCAATTTGTGCAGCGGCGGATATTTTGTTGTCTTGTCACACATGGTCAACACAGATAGAGATTGGTCTGTGTGTGCGCATAAGTGTGTGTGTGTGTATGTGCCTTTTTTTATCCATCTTATTTAGTAGGGTTAGTGTGCTTGGCGCTCTGATGCTGCTAAAAAGGCCCAGGAGGCTGTCTCCTTGGAAATGTGGCGTTCAGGGTTCAAGTGATGTCTGGAAAATGGATGGCAGGCCTCCGGATGGGTGTTTGCGTCTTTACAGCTCGGTTTATCCAGTTTGACTCATTTTGTAGATCAAGAAACTTGTTAAAGCTATTTTACATAAAGTTGAGGTCGGAATGCGCAGCGACTCTGCAGATAGCAGCGGAGGATGAAGGTGTCCTACAAGTGGATAAGAAAGGGGAACTTCTGCAAGGAGAACAGATAGTCCAAACCTACGGAGCTTATAAAATGACTCAGTTTGCTGCAGATGCCATCACTCACAGGCGCACATTTGCATATGAAATAAATTATGTTATTTCATTTTGCAACTGGCACATATATTCCTAATGGGATAATCTAACCCTGTTCTCTGTGCCCCAACAGTACTGACTTTGCCATGTTTACCATTTGTGCCACAGTTTGGCGCAAGAAGTGGTTCAATCTGAATATGAGGAACTTTATTGTTGCTTTTTTTTTCTTTACTCCAAGTTACAAACAAATACAAGAAAAAGCTCACTGGCAGAAAGCTCACAGGCCTAACAGGACGGTAGCCGTTTCCCTTACATGCGTAACACACACGCCCACACGCACACATGCTTGTCTTTGTTTAGCTGTGAGGACGTTCATTGACGCAACCTTTTAAAACTAAATGACTACACCAAATTTGAATTTTAACACTCAAAGCAAGTCTGATCAGTCAAAGAGACCTGAAGGCGCCTGTGTGAAGGCGTGAGGACAGAAATGGTCAAAATGTCCTCACAGTGATGGTATCCAACTAAAACGTGTCCACACAGCTACGTAAAGACACACGCACACAGAACGTACAAATATCCAACTGGTCACATTTAAAAATGTCAATATCTATTTACATCCTTTCTGAAACATAGATCCAATAATTACAATAATAACAATAATATACAGTTACATTATTTTGAATAAAAGAGCTATACACAACATCATGGATCGATGGGCGAGGGGATGTATGCAGGGCTGATTTGTTTTTAGACAGACACACGGAAACAATTTTTCCTGCCTCCTTGTTAAAAACTAGGAGCGGATTTGAGTGTCAGGTAACTATCAGTGAGGGAGGAGGATGGATGAGGGTTGGGGGGGTCAAACAGGTAGGCTATACACGCGTTATTGACTGGAAATAACTTACAATAAGAGCTCACATGCTAACTTTTCTAGGAAGCACTTTGTCAATTACAAAACATCGCACTTGGCACATAAAACTATATTTAGACATTAAACAACAGGTAGGTAGCAAGGTCCTAAGGTAGGACGTAGGTAGAAACGGTAGGTAGCATAATCATCCCCCGCTCCCCTCATCCACAAGGCTATGTGTTTTTTAGATGACGAGAACATAGGGGGACACTAACTATTTTCGTTGCTTTCCGACAAGAGCAAGTACCACAGTCATTTTCACGTTGCCCTAAAACACCAAAGACCAACATGCCAAACAAAGAAAAAGTGCTGCGCTGCTGTACAGTACTCTGCTGATAACAGGAAGTGTTCTTTTATTATGTGGAATCTGTTTGTGATCGACACATTTCTTCATCACCGTCTTCTTCTTTTGCACCATGGCTTCTTGTGTTGTTTCGTTCTTTTCCTGTTTTGTCTCTTATTCTCCTTCTGAAAAAGCCTTTACATTGTAGTAACATGTCCAAAAAAGAGATGGACGGATTATTTTTTTTATTATTATTTGTATTTTTCTAATGGGATAATTTTTTTCAGGGTTGGAAGGCGCTGCCGGCGGTGGCGAGGCTCATGCTTTTCAGTTTGTTGTCCTTCTTCCACTTCATCCTCCGGTTCTGGAACCAGATCTTGATCTGCCGCTCCGTAAGGCAGAGCGCGTGCGCGATCTCGATTCGCCGCCGCCGCGTGAGGTACCGGTTGAAGTGGAACTCCTTCTCCAGCTCGAGCGTCTGGTAGCGGGTGTACGCCGTCCGCGCCCGTTTCCCGTCGGGGCCCGTCATATCTGAGGGTTTGGAGCGGACAGAGGGTGTTAGGGAACCGGTTAGGATGCACCAACATGTGACATGAACGGCTGCACCTTACAACACACTGAAGTCATATCTGCACCAAATGCGCAGTAAAACCCCGCTGGATCAGCACCTCTTTGACTTCACACACACTTTTTCCGCAGAAGAATCTAACATTATAACTATATTATTTTTACATTATTGCGACCGCATCCTCGGTGTAACCCCCCACCCCCACAACACACACACACACACACTCACAGATTCTAGGGATATATTTCACCCATAGTTTTTCCCGAGTCTACATGCGTAAAGGCACAACAGTAGTGCGTAAAAGTGTCCGTCGCCCCAACAGCAGTCTTTCTCCACACATTTTATTTGTGCCATTTCCACTCCACAGCCTGTGCTAAAAGATTTGCTTTTATTTGTCACGTCGCTGTTTTCTTAAAAAAACTCCCCTCCTCACCATCACCCTCTATATTTTCTTTCTTTCTGTCTTTTCACTTCATCTCGCTCCCTTCAAGGTTTTATTGCCCCGTCCTCTGCCTCACCTCTCTAATAAAGTTCCCACACGTAATAAAGCTTCACTTTTCAAAGAGGCAACAGCTTCCAAAGCCTTCCTGGCCTCTCTTTCTTTTTTTCTCCCTCTTTTTCTTTTTCTACCAGGCTCTGTCTGCACTCTTCAGCCTGTTGGGCTTTGCTACCCGGTTTGCCTCCCCCCCTGACAGATTTATGACGCTTTTGTGGAATTTGTAAAATAAAAAAAGGGGGAGAAGACAGAGGGGGCAACCATCCGGCGTCCCTGTCTCTTAGAGGAGGGAAATGTGAAACGAATCGCACCCTGACGCCCTGAGAAAACATGCTAAAACCTAATTTCAGCTGCCTGACCACAGACATATCAGCTGTCATGTTTAGTTACTTTCTAATTTCCAGATAAGTCAAACATAAATAGTAAAATAACAGTATAACTTTTCATTTACATAAAACACATTTTGGGCGTTGATGACATGCTCAAACACCCCCTGTCTGAAACACATTAACACATTAAAATAACGCAGTGTTAGGGACTGGACAAAACGAACCACCGTTGATAACTCTCAAGCAGCCAGTTTACTCACATCAATTCAAAGCAGAAATAATCTTCTGTGTGTATGAAAAGAGGCACAGAGCACTATGCCTCCCCATGTAGCGTCCATAAGGACAAAACTGTCACCAGCCCCCTGTGTGCAAACATACGGCCAATCTACTGAGGCAGTATAGAGAATATTATCACAGTGGAGCCTCTGTGATAGAGCTAATAAGCTGTAAACACGAGAACAGCATGTACCATGGCTGATGTGCAGCTTTCGCATCCAGGGGAATATCTGTGGCGGCTGAGCCTCGCTGCTCGTTGTGCTCCCAGCGGCTGATCTCGCCGGGCCGCCCTCCTGCTTCTGCGCGGCCGGCTGCGGGTGTCCGGTTCTGTGTGGCGGGTTGCTGCCGTGGGTGCCGTCCCGATTGTGCTGCAGTTCCTCAGTCTCTGGCGAGGAGACGTCTAGCTCCGTGAAGCACTGCGCCGCAGTACCGCCACTACCGCCGCCGGAGGAGTTGGAAGACAGGTTTGGAGAGCTGAGATTACCGCTTCCTGGTTGCTCCGAGCGGGGCGACGAGCTCTGAGCGCCCAGCTTAGTGTCTCCACTACCGGGGGAGAGGAGGGAGTCTGCCGCAGAAGCAAGGGAGCAGCTTGACGGCTGTCTGAAGTCCCTTTCTGGGGTCGGGGAGCCGTATCCCCGGGAGTTCCCGACGACCGAGCCGCCCCCGAAGTGTCCTCCGGTGTTGGCGGCGCTGCTGCTCCCCCCTCCCCGGTTGGTGACGGTCAGGTCCATGCCATTGTAGCTGTAGCCATAAGAGCCCGAAGCATGGTGCATGGTGGCGGAGGAAGAGTCCCTGAACGTCCCGCCGTTCATTGCGCCGCTGCTGGTTCCATAATTTAGCAGTTGATAGTCGGGGCCATTTGGGTAGCGCCCCGAGAACGAGTTTACAAAGTAAGAGCTCATTTAGGTTGTTTTAGAGAGTTGCACTCTTACAGTTGAGTACTAAGGGGCGCTTGATTTGTTAGATTTCTCTTGGTCGTTATAACGCGGGTACTTTCAACGATTTATGATGTATTAGTGAATTATGGCGTTGCACTGTACTTCGTTTTTAGCTATGTATGTGCCGTCCAAATATGGGGGTGGGGTGGTGTGTGTGTTTGTTGGATGGAGGGGTGTGTGTGTCTGATGGGGGAGGTGAGGGGTGAGGTGAGGGAGGAGAAAGAGAGGCAGAGAGAAGGAGGGGGGGCGGTCACGTGCTTTTGTTGACCAGTCGTAAATTCTCGCCGATGACTTTGGAGAGGTAATTCATGCTCTGAGGTTTCTAATGATGAAGGGATGGGCGGGGGAAGTACTCCCTCACTCCCTCCCTCTCTCACCCTTTCATTCTGCTGCTGGGGGTGCCGGGGGTGAGCTCTGAGCGCCACCTACTGCAGACATAATTTATTGCACTGATAAAAAAGGGAGAAGGAGGAGAGAGGGAGAAAGTAGAGACTCCAAAAAGAGTCTTGGACAGCTTGTAGAAAATATTCTCTATCCTCCATGTTGCGTCTCCCACTGCATGTGTGCGCGTCTCATCACTGACCGACCTTTGATTACGGGGGAAATGAAGAGTCGGGCAAAACAATTCCTAAACTAACTAAGAAGAAATAATAATCCAGTATTTAACAACCAATAATAACACGTTGCCTTCCACCTTCTACAGACGTTTGACTTAAATTGGATGGAAATGCTCACCTATTACGTCTGTACAAGAAAACCAATACTACTACCACTACTACTAGTAATACTACTACTACTACTACTACTAATAATAATATAATATAATAGTAATAATAGTAAATTATGTATCGGCATAAATGCGTCACATAGCATGTCATTCTGTGGCACAATAACGGACATATGACACAATATAGTGATGAGATCAAACCGCTTGAAGTCTCCTCAAACTATTACAGACCGAACCCACCAGGAATTATAGAGGGGGATTTCTTTACGTCTGTTGAAAAACATTTAATTAAGTTAAATCTATTTATCCTTTGTTTTCAGATTAAGCTAGAAAGTGGGGTCATCAATCAAAATCAGTATTTTGATTTCATGGATTGTTAGCCTTTTGCAGAGAATTTGATTATCTTCAGTTAACCAGGTATAAACGTATAAACCTCCTCTTCCCAAACCCTATGTCACCTGTTCTTTCTTTCTTTCTTTCTTTCTTTCTTTCTTTCTTTCTTTCTTTCTTTCTTTCTTTCTTTCTTTCTTTCTTTC
>JAUYWH010000026.1:1752306-1789779 GCA_034779795.1 Ctenopoma multispine
ATAGGATTGCCGTACTTGCATTTTTTTTCAACTAAATTTAAAAGTAATACAGTAAAATAAAAAAGTTGATGAGAACTTTAACAACTTAACGAATGATTAAACAAATTTACAGTCTAAAAAAAAACTCAGTCAGACGTTTTTTTTATTTATATTATAACTTATTTTTACCAGTAATAAAAATATAAAAAAAATAAATACACCTAGAAAAATAAAATAATGTAGTCATTCGCAGAGCTGTGCTTGGCTAAAATATGATCACAGACGTATAACAATATCATGTTGTGGCGTAATTGTAGCTACTATTAAAACATTAAAACAGTGTGACAGGTCTCACACACACACACACACACACAGACACACACACGCGCGCTATTTAGAGTGGTTTTGTGCTTTAGAATTACAAAAAGGATGATCACTACTCATAATCTCTTCTGTTCTAAAGAAGAAGGAAAGAAGTGGAGGATAAAAACCACTCGGTCTTATCACTCGCACTTACAAACGGAACATGTATCGCTGAGGTCGTAAAATAATGGCGGCCATAAATAAGTCTTCCTCTTTGTGTATTTTCTCGGTGTTTCCCCTACAGGCTCTGACTTGTCTGCATGGCCAAACTGCAGACAGTCCGACTGACAAATAGAGACAAAGACTCTATTTTTACTTTTACTTTAGCCTCCCATCCACCCCCATCCATTCCTTCGTGCTCTCGCTCTTTCTTTCTTTTTTTAAGTAACACTCTTCAGAGCAGGGGGACAGATAATACGTTGAATTCTCAGCTCTCGCTTTCTGTGCAGGATCACGCAGGCAGATGGGGAATCTCTCTTCATAACTTTCATTTCGGCCTCTCTCTCTCTCTCTCTCCCTGTCTCCCCCTCTCTGTGTCCTTCTCTCCTTGGCAGGACGCTCCGCTTCCTCTCTGCTTTGTGGGAACGGGAAGCAGGAGTATTGTGTTGGAGCTGCCTGTGGTTTAATCATTAATGAGCACTAACAGTCGGGACAGGACAGGCATGGCCTACAGCATGGGACACACACACAGGACGGTAATACTATTATTATATGTATTAGCACAGTCTTAGCGTGATTGTGGCTTTGGCACGTCATCAGTGGTACCTCCTCAGCAGCCTGCAAGGTAAATATGACTTTCTGACAGAGGCACTGACATATTCTGATTTATCCCGTGTAGCAGCCAATAAGAGCCTGTCGACACAGTAAAGAGCTAGATAAGTCTGTAAAAACAGCTCCACTCATCTTCTATGCAGTTAAAAGCACGTTTGCTATCCTCTGTATTCAAGGAAATGGTACTGTGCAGCACAAATTGCTGGCAGGCCTCAGCAGGTGAGATGTGAGTGTTTGTAACAAAGCTGCATTAGGCCTGTGAACATCTCCAACAAGTTAGGAGAACGTTAACTCTTAAAGACTGAGCTATTTTTGGCTAGCATTAGCCTAATTTGCTTCAGCAACATAGACTTGATAATGCATTTAGTCTAGCATAATAGCCTACATTTAAAAAAACAACAGCTCTTAAATAACAGACAATTTGAATTCAGCAGCTAAAGATTTAAGCTAACAGGCTAACATTAAGTGCCACCACAACATTGTACTCAAACATACCAGTACAATTTAAGTCTAAACATTAAAAATATAGCCTATCACATAAGCCTAGTGATTTGAAATAACATTATGACACGTTTTAAAATATAAGCTATCAGATTTTCCTCAAAGCCCAATTAAAAAAACCTATAACGTATAAAACATTATTACAAAGCAATGTAGCAGGCTGCTACATGCTAGTATTACATTTGATTAGTAGTAGTAGCTACAGCAACAACACATACTAAGATAATCTAAAATTGGTTAGTGCTAAAAATACAACATTAACGTAACAGTGCTAAAAATGCTTCATTCAGCAGTATGACCTAATTTCTGTCACAATATCACATGACTCTCCTTTGAAATAGTCATACAGTCGGCTACTGCTGTTTTTATTTGTCGTTGCAGGTGTGTGAGACCCTTTGTGAAACTTTGTGACACGCGGAGCAGTGAACGTCCCCCGGCGGCAGGAAACTTCAGACATGGGACCAGAGATGGAGACTGAAAAGGGTTGAAACGAGAAAAAGGAGGACGCTCTCTGCTGGAATAAGCAGAAACATGAAGGAGAGAAACATAACGGGACATTACGGTAATATGAGCAAACTAACTGTCAGCACGGCGTGTTTGTCCTGCTGTAGATTAACATACTGTACTTTAACCAGACCTCCCGCTTCAGTAAACACCGGGAACGTAGGCTGCTTCGCATGTGGATAGTGAATTAATCTCGCGTGTAAACTTATATCATATTCTACTGGATTTAAAATACATTTCGTTTTGTTGAGTAAAAATGCAATTAAATCAAAAAATAACAATACAATGAGTGCAATTAACATAAATATATTAATTTCATTTAAATTTTAGGCAACATATGAACGTTGAAAACTACTAAAAGATAGTAACCGATTATCAAAACAGTTTTACAACAACATCGCCAACTACTACTACAGTAGATCCAAGACATGGTCAAACATATTTTCAACTACAAAATGAAATATTATGTATAGCGAGTTAAACAAAGGAAAAACATTGTAGACACATGTAGACTAAAAAATAAGCAATAATAATAATAATTATAATAAACTGAAGCAGTCTGCTTAGGTGGTGGAAGTATAGGCTATTGCCTAATAGAATAAAGAATGATATTCAGGGTCTCTGAAGAGGAGACATCACCACTTAAGAACATTAATAACCTGCATTATGTGGAGGGGCTTGTGTATGGTTTTCACTGGATGATAATTACTAGTGGCAGGTTTTATTTTATATAGAACGGATATGTGTTTTTAAGCCTGGTATATTCCCGTGCAGTAAATCAGACTTGTGTAGCTGTGATTGAGCTGCAGTGTAAACAGTGGAGAGCTGCTAAAGGAACTCCAGGAATGTGAGAACCTTCAGAGATTATCGACATTTAAAGCTGAACGCTGCTCTGGAGCTTTGTGCCGTCTTTTTCACCTCGTGTTTCTGTGTGTGACCTCGGGACTTTTATGGCTTTATGACCGTTTATGACTCCTTGTAAAGTCCGGGGGAATGGCGACGAAGTGAAAAACAGGCCAGCAGCAAACAGCAGATGAACAAATGTGCTGTGCTGCACACGAGGAACGCGCGTGAACCCTCGCACGAGCACTGTACAGTTCAGCTGCAGTTCATTTCAACAAAGGCTCACACTTGGTATTATTACTAAGCAATGAGAAATAGCTCTATGACATTAAACATACGTTATTAATTTTATTAACTATCACTTTTTTTTCTTCTAGCTTTTAAGCCAGAGCGAGATTTTCAGTGTTGCAGAGAGAAAACTGAAATAGAGCATGTTCTCAAACAGTTATTTACCGTCTATGCGAGGAGGTCGGATTCATAAATCATCATCATCATTTCAAAAATAGAGGCTTTATTTTGAAATCCAAAATGTAGGCGATAAATCCGACATAAATTGATTTTATAGCTTTTTATAGCTAGACGTTGTTTCAGAATACTCGAAAATCCCTATTTAACTTGTGATATTATAATTTAGTAGCCCATTTTAAAAATACTTATTCTATTCTATTTTTTAATGTATATATAAATTAAATTATAAAGCCTGGCCCGCTCGGTATTATTATTACTATTACTATTATTATTAATAGGATTATCAACTATTAAAAACTGTTTGGGTCCAAAGTTGAACAAAAGAAAATTCAAATAATTGTTCAGTTTTCTAAAATAACTTTGTAAAATAAGTGTAATCATTGTATTTATCTATATAGAGGTTTATATATAGCGCAAAACAGTATGTGTGTGTGCGCGCGCCAGCGAGTTAATGACAAACTGACAGAATCTGCCTCACTAGAGTTTTTTCTTTTTACCGTATTAATGGTTTCCAGGCAGCGGGAGCCCGCTGTCCGCGTCCTTCACGGTATCGTGAGCTCGTGCTCTGGGTCAGTTCACCGGACTGTGCACGCGAGCCTTCGGCCACAGAAGGGCCCCGGGACAAGTTAAAAATTAGCAGAGGGAGATGCATGCAGCAACGCGGGAGGGAGGGGGCGAGGGAGGGCCGCTTGTTTGTCTCCAACTTTCATCTAAATAAGAAGAAGCAGGAACGCGCGAACGCTGGTGCGCGTCCTCATACCAACTATTTAATATGTAGTTATACTATTATATTTATTGATATTATAATTGTTATTATTAGTGGTGGTAGTAATATTGTTCGTACAATAGTAGTAATTATTAGGCCAGTAGTCATACAACAACAACAAGAATAAGAAGACTAAAGACATTTTGCTCCAGTGTCACATACTACCACTACTAGCCATACATTAATGCTACTACTAGGCCTACAACTACTACTAATGTTAATATTAAATATAATATGTGTCTTTATATTATTTTTATTCATATTACTAAAGAAACGCAAACACAGGAAATGGATGATATGTCATTTGTAATGAACCATTAATATATCATTAACATTATAAAAGTTGATCATTTACATAGCACAGATGAGGTGATGCTTTTATATATTGTGAAATTCATCTCTGCTCTGATCATTATAATCTCACAGACAATCCAGTCGAGGTTTTTGGATGCGAGGGGCATATTGATTGTCTATGGAACTGAAGTTTATTTTGAATGCTGGATTAAAGACAGATGATGCTGGCCTCATAAATTAAAAACAAGGCTGTGGATTACTGCCTCTCACCGACTTCCCTCTACTGTGCACACACATGAAAACACACACACACACACACACACACACACACACACACACACACACACACATATGCCTGGGTGCATTTAACCTATTTGGTGGGGGGCTAACCAGCAGGTCTGAAGATGAACGGGGTATTATGTTTACAAGCGCATATATAAGCACATATATGCGCACAATAAAGACGCTGGATGCCTGTGTTTATCCAAAACAGCAACCCTGACCAATCAGCACACATTTTACATCCTGAGCTTCAGTTTCCTTGGGCACAGTGCGCGCTCACACACACACACACACACACACACAAACACACACACACACACAGAGAAAAGCCATTTAGGTGCATTTGTGTGTTCTTGTAGGCTTTGTCCACGCCTCATTCAGCACAGTGTAACAGCAGCCAAGGCTAACCTTGGAGAGGGAGACCGAGGGAGAGCAGCGTCTCTCTTTCCATGCCACAAATCTGTCTCTCTCTGCGGTTACATCAAAGAAAGGAGGGAAGAAGCCAACAAGCAGCAGGACAAAAGACAGAATGAAACAGCAACCCCCTGCACACACACATGCGTGTGCTTCTTGCCTCTGGTCATGTCTGGTCTGGTTTCATTCCAAAGAGGACAACAAAGTAAACATCATCCAGTCACCAGTACAATATACACCATGTCCAACAGAAATAAACCATGATGCCAACCGCACATCACACCTTACACAAAGACACATTTACCAAGAGACGCACTGATATTGTGTATGTAATTGAACAGTGGCTATTGAAGACGAGTTTTTTGTTTTTAGTCCGTATGATTACATGTGAAAATGTTTGGTACTGTTGTCAACATGTCGCTAGATGGCGCCAGAGCATTTTGCAGGGGCGTATTGAGGCTGGAGGGGACGCTCATCACCGAGCACAGCCGCTGAACAGCTGCACGTTCCTGGCTGGGTGTCAGCGTGACCACCCCTGCTGTAGCTACACAGGATCCTGTGCTTTTTATATAGAAGCCTGGTTCCTCCAAAGGCCGTGGACGTCTGGTAAGCAACCAGACTCTCCACAGTCTGCATCATAAGTTAACATATCAGTGTGTTAACAGATTGTAAAATATGTGGATCTGATTGTCTGCATGTGAGTGTGCCTGTTAAATGAAAAACTGTACAAATGCACATTTGTATCAATAAATTTAAAACCTCTACATGACTTGGGCCCTATGACTGTTCATGCACGCTAACACCAACACGGCCACAGAGTGTGCCTTCAAGATATTCAAACCCACTTTTCCTAGAGCTGACAATTTAAAATAGAAATATGAATTGTACAAAAAGGCAATGATTAGTGTTGAATTATAACAATTATTTAGGACTACTATGACCAAATACAACAGGAGCGACATAACAAATGGCTAAATTACAAAGATTAAAAGCATTTCATTTAAATTTGGATCTGTTTTCCATCTGTTTACTGTGGTAGACTGGGACTAAGAACATCTCAAGATATATATTTGCAGAGTCACATTTAAAATGAAGTTTTATATTGTGATATTAAAAGCGTAAATCTGCGCCTCATGTTAGCGCCTGTGTTTCTGTGGCTTTGTTCCTCCTCCTGTTTCTCTTACACACACACACACACACACACACACACACACACACACACACTGAATTAGTTTTAATTAAACCTGAGCCAATTCAACGGAGACATGTTTGTATCAGGGTCATGAAGTAAGTAAGTGGTTTTAAACATTAAGTGCATAAACTAGAGTTAACACAACCTATCAGTATTAATATGGCTGCGCGGTGTCCATTAACCAAACCGTAGCTGCCAAGCGCAGATATTAAAGACAGAATTCTTGAGAGGTTGACACTGATCATAAAGGTACAAAGCTTTTAAATTCTGTTTTTAATGTGTGGTGATAGTTTGCAGAATGATGAGAATAATACAGAGCCAATATCACGCTAAAGGGAAAAGCGACAAGCCGCTAATGCGTCGCGGCTGGAACTCCATGTTTCATTCGTATCATTTGTTTACGGGAAATAATTGATTTTATTGCTTTCACATTCATACTGTAAGGCACATCTTCCCTGGCCAGCTCTCTGCACCGGGCCTTATTCCACCAGAAAAAAGAAAGCAGTCTTTCTTGTTGGAAGTTACACTGGCATTCAGTGGAAACTTGGTCACATACAGGGTTATAATAATAATAAAAAAAATTATTATTATTATTATAGTAATAATAAGATAAACGTGGAATTTTAACTTGTGGCTTTCAACTGTCAAAATAAGATAAGTCTACATGAATTTGAAATTTCTCATTCGCTGCAGTGGATACACAAGTAAAGTGAAAAGCACCGCATACTGATGTGAGTTCTGGTCAGGCCAGAGGGTAAAATCCTCTAATGTTTCAGCGTATGTGTGGAGGGGAAGGTGCGGGGATTCCCTTCATCCTCAGGAAGACGTGCTATTGATATTTGAGACAGCAACAAATTGGAGACCAAAGAGAATACAGAGACAGACAGACAGACAGACCTGCAGATGTGTGTGTGTGTTAGGTGGGGGCTACTTGGAGGTATCCTGGCCAGTTAGCTGTAGAAAAAGTGGGGAGGGGGAGGGCAGCCTGGGAGGGGTTAGGAGGAAATGAGAAGGGAAAGAAAGTCATAAAAGTGGGCTGGACGCATTCAGACAGAAAAAAACATTCTTGTGTCTGTTCACATACACACACACACACACACACACACACACACGCATACACACACACGCACACACACACAGGCCGTCGGTCAGCTGAAAGAACCTGGAAGCTCATCTAAAGAGATCTGGAAGTGAAACAATTAAACACACACACACTAAGAGCACAAAAGGACACAGAAACACACACACTCAGAGACCTTCACTTAATGTCCCTACAGTCTGCTTAACATATAGAATAACTAACAGCCGGTGAGATGTACAAACTTCTTTAAAGAACTAAATAACTAATTCAAAATTGTTCCAGTGAACAACCCCAGCACACCTGTCCTTACATCAAAGCCAGCCCTGCTCTCGTGAACACACTACCCCCTCCCTCCGTACAGCCTGCACGGCTTGGGGCAAAAACAAGAAAGAAAGATGTGAGCTAATCTTCCGGATCTCTAAGAGCCGCGTTTTAACCGATGGATGGCTCTTCCGCAGCTAATCCCAGCATTTAGAGAAGCAATTCATCTGGATAATTCATCGTGGAGCCTAATCCAGCAAGGAAACGCTTTAATCTGATATAGGAAAGTAACACCTCATTTATAACATTAATGCATCAACCAGAAGCAGCAGAATCACGCAAAGCTCTGCTCGGCTCTGCACTTTGACTTGTTTTCTTCCTTCAGCATTGCGCATGCAGCAGCAGCAGCAGCGGCAGCAGCGGCAGCAGCGGCGGGAGCAGCGGCAGCGGCGCGCAGGCCCCGCCAGGGGAGAGAATTTGCAAAAGCAGCTCTTACCGTTTGTTGGTAATCCGTCAGGAGCCCCACACAGCTGCGAGCTCACGTCGGCGTCCCGCGCGCAGGCATCCAGGCACACCGGAATGGCACAAGACATGCTCCACCGTTTGTAGACCGGATGGATGGATGATAATTAGATAGAGGGGTGGCGGCGTAAGTAGGTGAAGATGGGGAGGAGGAGGAGGAAGAACTGGAACAGGGGTGCGTCCCCCCCCATGTCATCCCAATCGTCAAAACACCGCCGCCATCTTCATCACCGCATCATCATCATCCTCGCAGTGACAAGTGACAATTTAAGTAAATGATAAAATGAAAATTACTTACAAAAACACACCAAAAGAGGAGACCTCCGCGGTGGTTGTCCCCGGCGCGGTCTCTCGCCCCCTCTTCGAATCATCCCAGCGGAACTGTCCCCATCTCGGTCTGTCGATTGCAGCACGAGACCAGACGGAGCACGGAGCCATAGCGGAGGAGGAAGAGCAGGAGGAGGTGGAGGAGAGGAGGTGGGGGGAAGGGGGCGGGTTGTTGTCAACGTCTCCTCGTGCCGGTTTCCACAGTCACAACCAGTATTCTCATTAACTAGTCCGTTTAATTAGAGTCGCGCGTTGGTTTCTCCCGCTGCCAGGAGAGGCGCCTCTCGAGCCCCGGGCGGGAGCGATGGAGAGGCGGCTGTTCGGACCAGAGCGGAGAGCAGCAGCAATATAGCCACTTGGGAAATCATAAAAAGTTCATGTTCACGTTAAGCGCGTCCACATGACCAGCCCGTCGGCCAATCCCCGCGCGCGGCCACTCATAAACTTGTATCACAAAGTTGTAAATTTTCATATAAAACAAGGAATTTATTGCATTTCTTCACGGCGTGCTGTTAGATGGGAGCTGCTCCTTCTCACTTTCCTCCTTCTCTCCGCCGCCATTTTCTTCTTCTTCTTCTTCTGCTCCTTTTTTTAAACAAGCAGCTTCCAAAACACTGTTGTCCTTTTTTTCTGCCTTTTCGACGCCACTGTGTGTGTGGTTCGAGACAAACTCAGTGTGTTAACAACAGGCTGCGTATGTGAACCACATCAAAGATTAGTCTGTTTCCTAACACATTTTATTAGGTTCAAATCAAAAGATAAAAAAATACTCCCACTGGATTAAAATTGTTACAATATGAAAATTTCAAATGATGTAAAACGATTACAACTTTGTAATTAGACAGAATTTAGCAGGACTGATACAAAATGTTCAAACAAGAAAAAACACTATATAGCTTCAAAATTAATAAATGATAGTATAAATGACGTATTGTTGAGGTGAACATATTGTTTCCATATAAAAACGCTCGCCTTTGATGCCACCACAGGAATCCGAATGGTTTAAACCTCCAGCATTCCGTGTTTTGTTGTAGTAAGACTGTCTGGTGCGACGAAACATCATCGGTGTCTCAAAAGATGTGTTAAGTAGATGTAGTTCTTGTCCGGGGTGTAGCCATAACGCAACGAAACAGAGACAATGCTAAGCAAGACAACAGTGGGAAAAATCAGTTTTGTGGGTGTAAATGGGAAGATATCATTAGCAGCCCCCTGGTTTATATGATGGTAAAACATGGTGATTTAACCTGCTCCACTGTTAAGTAACTAGGGCTTCTGGCAGACTTGTTCGTACAGACGGGTGAAATGCTGCATTACACGCAGTTTAAAGTGAACTGGATGGATGGGAAGTCAGTGGAGATCCATAGGCTCAACAATGGCATCACCTGAGAGTTGGTGCGGCCCTGAGACACCGTGCGTAAAAGCGGTTTCGCAATGCGGCAACGCGTCATAGTTTTAACGGCCTGCAGGTCGGAGTCGCTGCAAAGACACAATGCAGTGATTTTTTTAAACTAAATTCTGCTATACGAGAGTTAAAACAACGACACAATGCGTAAACATGTTTTTGTGAATTAGGCTCCTGTTCTCACAAGTACGAACATGTGTCCAGATCAAACGCCTTGACACCTTAATTATATTCCAGGTTCCAAACCTGGCGTTTTAGGCAAGTCAACATGTAATTTAAATACATAATAAAAATAAAGAAGATCAGATTTTACACACAGAGTGATCCACGTGTGCAGAAATCTCCAGGTTCCAGTGTTACATTAAAAAATAAAACCAGACGTTGTGAATCTCTGTACTGCTATCAACACGATTAAATAAAGAAGACTGTAAGTTCCACGTGTGACGTGAAGCGTGGATAGAAAATCACTTTTCAGCACAAATACATGCACCTTTCCTCCGTTCATTATTAAACCCCAGAAAACTGGATTTGAAACATTTGTTGACCTACAAGCGACCTTTCCAGATTGAACAGTGTCTGGTTTAGCAGGAGACGCTTCCTCTATGGAAATGTCGCAAGTTTAAAAATTAACAGAAAATAAAAGCAGGGTCGCAGAGCAAGAGCCACAAACACCCCCCCCCCAGATCGCCCAGTTTTTTTGTGTTTGTTGCTTTTATTGGGGTTTCCGGCTTTTTCATGGGCGCAATAAAGACATTAGGACCTGCAATAACACATCCTCCCCGCCTTCCACCGCTTGATGCGGTCATTCTCGGTTTCCACACACGACTGAGGACTTCCACAGGCAAGCTTGTCTCGTCGAAATTTCCTTTGGATTTGGTGATTTTTGTGCAGCTTGACGGGAGCAGACCTGGGTGTGATTTTGCGCAAAGCTGCAATGTGACTCAGATAAAAGGAGGGAGGACTGGAACCTGGGACATGGGTTTTAATTAAATTGTCTTTCTCGGCCTGTAAGTGCTAGAACTTAAAATTAAATATCTGGTTTTAAACCATATATTATACCATAGTATATTTCTTTCTATTATCTATTTCTATCACCTATTAGTTTTAAAGCGAAAGATGTCCGAAATTGATTGTGTCTCAATTTTGTGCCACACATCTAGATACTGAAGTCAAAAACACAGCTATTTTAAACGTAGCTAGTTAGTTAAATAAAGAAACTGCTACATAAATATGTAGGCTAAGAGTAAATGGTAAAACTTTGAACACTATTAGCTGTAACAGTCGGGGGTAAAAGCCCGTTAATACACTGACATCTGTAAACAAGGTGAGGATGTTCAAAAGAACTCCGGCTCATTACTGAGGTTTATAATGTGTGAAAGGAATGATTACACCCTCAAGTCAAACTATAAAGGAGGCAGACAATTTGAAAACCTGCAAATATTCTCATTCTTATGTGACAAATACTTTATTTAACAGATTGGATTTAAGGTGATTCTGAATGTCAGCGTTTTGTGGACACGTCTACTTATAAGTGAACATTTGTGCAGTAGACTGATCACAAAATAAACCCTGCCTGTGTTGAATATGAATGGATCGAGGTCACACATATAATATAATGATTTTAAAATCATGCCTGTTAAAGCATATATTTCTCCAGACCCATAATCCAAATTTACAAAACCAAAGTTAAAGTTAGTGTCCCTTACAGCATAAATTAAAGCACAAACACGTGAAATCCTTCTCCAGCTGCTATCATATATCTGCTAAAAGAAGAGTCTAAAACATATCGTGATGTTTCTTTATTATGTATATACAACAGAGGAAAAGTGCTTTTTAGTTTAAACATGTCACAACATGAAAACACAGTTGTAAATACAGAAAAAGGTAGAAATTGCAGCCAAAAGGTATTAAAAATACATACAATAACTTCAAAATGAACAAAGCAAACACAGACCAGACAGGAAGTCAGCGGTTGACTAGTCGGACTTGTCAAATACATCCCTTTCATATCCAAGAACAGACAGAAAGTTCTTAAAGTTGTGTAGATGTAGATGTGATGCATCTAGTTTTACATCTAATTTCTGTATCATGTGCATTTGCATCAGCAGCCCTAAATCAAACAAAACTAGCACGTCACATGTCGTTCTGAGTACATTAAATGTCTTTTTACCAATAGTGTTTAGGCTATATTTTGAAATATATTTCAAAATAATAGTACAGACTAAAATAATATAACGACTAACTAATACAGACTAAATATCTTTCAACATAATAGTTTTTAACCTATATTCCAGAAACTCTTACTTTGAAATATATTCGAAAATAAATAATAACTATAATAATACCTATCTCCTTAAAACTCCTATTTTGAAAACTATTTCAAAATAGTAGTAAAGACTAAAATTATATAAAAATTAAGTAAAAAAGACGAAATATCTTTCAAACCAAGAGCTCGAAGGAAACGAGATATTTAGTGTAATCAGAAGCCTGACATGTTGTTAATGTGGTATTTTCCATTAGAAATACACACATAGGGGGATTTACAATACTTGACATTCAGAGTTAGAGTAACAATATTTTGTGATTTTATTTTTCTTAAATTGTTGGACAATTGTACAGAGTTTGGTTGGTACTTGAGCATAAACCTTCTTTAGTCAGTGGGTCAGGTTGGACTAATGACCTGAGTATACTGTTAAAGCCTGATCACAGTCTGCATGGACATGATTTCAAGCGTGACAAACAGAACTACTCTAATTCCACCTCTGCACCTCTTTACTTTACCACAAACAATAAGCACTGTATCCACAGGCATCACAAGTTCTGCTGTCTATTTATTCATCGGACGATTCTGGATTTCATGAGCCCTGCTGTTAGAACCCACAGAGGAATACAGCCTTACAGAGAGCTTTATATTATGGTGATTTTCTCTGTCTACTAAAATCTGAAGTTAACATTATTTAGGTTGGTAGCTTCACCACTGTCACAGTAAACACCAGCCTCCATTCTTTGCAGGATGCTAATAACCAGGAGCTTATCACTCTTCTTCCTCCTCCTCATCATCACCCTCCTCCTCCTCCTCTTCTTCTTCTTCCTCCGCAGGCGTCTGTAAAGCTGCCCCCATGGAGCCGCCCTCTGTCATCCGGTTCTCCTTCTTCCACTTCATCCTCCGGTTCTGGAACCAGATCTTGATCTGGCGCTCCGTAAGGCCGAGCGCGTGCGCGACCTCTATCCTCCGCCGCCTCGTGAGGTACCGGTTGAAGTGGAACTCCTTCTCCAGCTCGAGCGTCTGGTGGCGCGTGTACGTCTGCCGTCCGCGCCTCCTGTCAGCACCTGCGCAAACAGGAACACATCTACCCTATCAAAATAAAATCCACCACCACCCGCCTCCCACTCCCCCAGAGTCTGTAACGTTTCTAATCATGGCACGATCATATAGATACATATGGTGCTATCGGGTAGATATTAGTGATCTAAATACTTGCAAAATGTTACTATGTGTTGCACAGTTGCATATAAGATCACACTATATGAAAACAGCTGTGAAAAAAAGTAATCTGTCTAAATATTGCAACAGTTCTGAATAAATAAAACGTGGAACCTTAAATACCAAATATATCAATTATTGAAACGAAATTTAGCCTGTATTCATTCACAGTCTGTGGTGCAGCCGAACGTAATATATTTCTGTATACATATTGTCTGTATTTCTGGTTTTATGTAACGTTTTATACAAAAGGGGAAAAAAATCACGTGACCATTCAGTTTTCATTTTGATTATACGATTATATATATTTACACTATCTTAAATTTAGAATAATAGAATCATTTCAAGAGGTAAGTGCTGTTTGCAACCATCAGTCTTTGACTCTGTTATTGCGACTTTAATATAGAGTGCAGATATGTATCCTCTATGTTTTCTGCCACAAATAGAACAAAGTATAAAATAAATATTTATTATTACATTAAATTAAATTGTGTTTAGTTAATAAAAATATTACTTTAGCTTAAAGAGTTGGTATGGTATGCAAGAGTGTTGCTTTATTATAAGACACACATAAACATAACAAACATACAAATACAGATTTATCTTTTTTGTATAAAAAATTCATTTTCATTTCCTAACTTCCTAACTTTTTTTTTTGCTGTTTACAGTTAGTTTTCTTATGAAAATGGGCCCAACATGTTGTCCCACTTCACTATTTTGAGAGGTGATGCTAAAGGAAGTAATTTTCTGAAACACAACTATCACATTTCACAGAAACTGAGCAGGAAATATAGTGAGAAATAAAAAAACTTGGAAACGATCCCAAACTCCTGTATTACTGGAAACATTTTAAAGATTTATTGTGTATTCATGTATTAACATGTCTATATACTTTTTCTATCACTGTCATGGTTTCTGATTACCAAAATGAATGAAGAGCTTGGAACACTTATCACCTCTTGTGTATTTTAGTTTTGTTCAATAGCCTCAATCCAAACCCAGTAGCCACTTGTTGCCCCCTCCACTTCCTGCCACATCCATTTGACATGTGGCTGAGTAAACACCATAAAACAGTTACTAAATGATGTGGTTAAACTGTGGGTTCAGCTGCTGTCTGCCGGAGCCACTGTTCAATATTTACTTCACCCAGTTTACCTTTAAATGTGATGTATGCAGATTTAAAGAGAGAGAACCTGTCTGAGTATGACCACTGATGTTCTATCAAAGTCCTCCAGCGTACATCTTCTTGGCTTAATCAAGTTCTAGGTTACTAAAAAACATGAATGACTCATTTGATTCAAAGAGCAAGAAAAAGCCAGTTGTTCTTCCACAGAAACCGTGTTGACCTCCAGTCCTCATGAGGTCGCACAGCGCCTGAAGGTTAAAGAGAAACTGGGTCACGTTTTCACTGCTCAGAGGTCTACTTTGGGGCCACAGGAACATCTACACTGATTTCCTCTGCAGATTCCTGTGAAAGTGCCACATTTTAGCATCTTTAATCTCATTTACTTTTCTCTATCTGCACCCTCAGGTTTCAGCTACATTCCTCATCTTTCCTCATCTGAGCAGCAATAAAAAGCAGTGACCAGCCCCGACTTTGCCACTGTTAGCGTGGACTTTCACAGCATTAGCTGGTATTTAGTGAAGGCTCATAAATATGTGATGGGAGATTTGTTGGTATCCTCAGTGTGCTCTGAGCAGATGAGAGGAGCATAAAGACCAGAGCTGCCGCCTGTATCATATGATGAACAACTCACAATCCAAATGTTTTCACTTCTTTAATCATCAGGGGTCACTGCAGCTAGGTGTTGGAGATTATGAGATTTTCAGTCTGGCACATTTCTGCAGAGCAGATACCTTTCCTCAGGTCTGATATAAATCTCCTGCACGTAAATCCTCAGCCTCCAACTGTCTGTTTCCTGGGTGTAAATGAGCTGAAGAAAGAAATGTACATTGATTTGATATTGATTTTCAAGCCTCTTCTGGTAAAGAATATAGGCTCTCCATGCAGCCGCTGTGCTGACTGTAATTTGACACTGCAGACAGAAGCTTTATTACACTCACCATGACCAGAGCTGAGGGCGCTGAGGTCACATCTTCTGTATTTTATTCTGGGAATCCAGGCTTTCCAAAGCCTGAGGGGGGTGTACATTCAATACTAGAACTCTGACTTAACCTATAGTGTGCATTTTAAAGCCTGATTCCACTGATTTTACACTTCACATAGCTGAATCTGACCTTTCACACCAGCAAAGAAAATAAAAAATTTAAAAATTTTGGGTGGTTAGTGACTAAATCTTAAGCACAAGATACAAACATTTACATATGGACAGTTTTTGCTGTGGCAGGGAATATTCCACTATGTTTTCAGCTTTGAGCCCTTTGCAGGACTCTGCTCTGATCGTAATCTTCAAGTACAAAAAGAAGACCTTCCTGTAAGAAAACAAAATATACAAAATAAATACTTTGTGTTTTTTACAATCCTGTTTAAATCTCTATTAATGTTCCCTCACAGCCTCAGCTTTTGAATGTTTGTGAATTTTTCCATGAATGACGAGTCCCGCTTGTATTTATGAGTTTAAGACCAACGCACGCACGCACACACACACACACACACACGGTATAAAACAAGAGGGAAGTGAATAAAGGGCACAGATCATTCACATGTGATTCATTTTTGTAATTATAATTTTGTAAGACAGAGGAGAGACCGCGTGTATTTATAGTGTTATTTATTTATTTGACGAGACACACACTTCCTCTGCTCTGCTGCTATGTGACTTTATTTTTACTTTCCATTTCAAGTGGTTATTTATTTTACTTCTGTCTTATTCTCATCTAAAACTAATGTATTTTATTTGTATTTTATTTTGTATTGTCCTTACTTTGAAATCTGATTTGAGTAATCTTGTGTGTGAGTGATGTTACCCTACATCTGTGTCTACAAACTGTCGTGATTCTGCCTGCAGCCGCCTGTGCGTGTGTGTAGCTGCTTACTGAAGGCAGCGGTCAGCATGTGTGAGTGACTGAGTGTCAGCGTGGTGGAAATGTGCTCTATAAGTATGTGTGCAAGTGGCAACCAACAATAACAAGGGATTGTGCTGCATTGTGCGCTCTGTGTCTCTCCCACACACACAGTGGCTGAACAGAACAGAGCAAGAATACAATTAGAGAACAAATAGTGTTTGTCGTATTCACTGGTGTTAACGGGAACATCCGGAACGAGACTTTCCCCTCCAATCATCTGTCGAGGCTTAGAGCTGCAGTCAGATCTAAATTAAAATCTGAAAATGAATTATACAAGCTGGTTGCTCCGAACCCCTCCCCACCTCGGTCTCCACACACGCAGTCGAGATAGAGGAGAAGGAAAGATTAGAACACCGAGAGAAAGAAATATACGTCTTGCTTTCCCTCTACAGTGTGTGTGTGTGTGTGTGTGTGTGTGTGTATTATGTATAATATTTGATCATTGCCCTTTCTTTCCAAACAAAAACCCCACACTAATTTAACTTCATCAACCTCGATACTAAAAGAAATGCCGTCGCATTACTTAGTTTCTATCTTTTATTATACACATTTCAAATTAAAGGCCTTCACAAACACTGCTACACACACTCACAGACATTTCAGTGAACTTGAAGATCCAGTGACACAAATTAATGAGATCTCCGGCGACAACGGAAATCTGTCCTTACTAGAGAGATTTATCCAATAGCAATTCACTGATCTCTCTGCGTGAGGCGATGTCTTTAAAAATGTATTAAATTAATTATATTTGATGATAGGTTTTTTTCCTCCCCAACATAAACCAGCTATTACAAATTCATATGAACGACACTGGTTTAAAAAAGTTTTGTCCAGTCCACGTCAGTTTTTCTGAGAATTTCTGCTCCACCTTTACGCACGTTTTACGCACAAGTACTATCACCATATTTCCTACTTTTGACGCGCCACCATTCTGTATTTTAAGGCAAACATAAAAATGCTCTTTGTGCTGTGCGTGTGTTTGTTGTGGTTTGAGGTTCCGAGGCCCCGCGTCCATTCAACATGCAGTCCGCTGCTGTGGCACAAAGCCGCTTTTACAATCTGGAGAAAGGGCAGGCATTCAGAGATCAAACTCGTCTGCTAATTTATAGTGTTTAAAGTATTAGCGGATTGTGGTGACAGCACAATAGCACAATGGGCTTTCAGTGAGACAGCTACTGACAGAGAAAGACAAGACTATCAGGACGCAGAGGCTGAGCTGAGTCAAACCCTGAATATGAGCGATAAACGTGAACACCGGGAAAAAGGAGAAGACTTTCTTCTGTTTCAGACGGTTTGGTGTAATATTCCAGCCACCCCTGCGCTCCCTCGTCCACTTCGTCAACACAATACCACCTAATGAATATTCACCAAGTCTTAAATTATGGTTTTATGGAGGTCGCGGAGCCATAAAAGATCTGCAAAGAGAGAGAGGCTGTAAAAAAATCTGAGAGAGAATGGGACAAACAGGCATAGTTCAGCTACCGGTGGCGGCCGCTGCGCAACCGGGCCAACAGTTTAAAGAGCGTTTAACGTAATTATCGGGTCGAACTAACCTCCCTACCCACACCCACCACTCTCTCACACACACACACACACACACACACACACACACACACACACACCACACACACACACACACACACACACACACACACACACACACACACACACACACACACACACACACACACACACACACAATTCAACCTTTCTTAGAAAAACATTATCCTTCCTCCCGCCCCCTCTTTTCCCAATCTCCCCCTCACCTGTGAGGCCTTGTAAATGATCTCGTTAGTATTTTTATACCATCACCACATCTCAGCCCTCCTAACCCCCTCCTCACCTGAGCTTCTCATCCAGGGGTAAATCAATAGCCTCTGGTGGTTTAGCTGGCGCTGCTGCTGCTCCGGGCTTCGCTGCCTCCTGCAGGCCGGCTCCGGGAGTCTGGAGACCAACGAACAGAGTTGAGTTGGATCGGGGAACCGCCCTGAGGCGCATCTTTGCAGCGGTGAGCACAGTGGCACGGCTCCCAGCGCCCTACAAGCCTCTGCTGTGCGCACTTCTGAGGGGTTGGGAGGTTGGGCGTCTAGCTGATTATCCCCGCCGTTGTTGTTTAGTCCCGAAAGAGACAAACAGAGGAATGAGGGGGAGGAGGAGGGAAAGAAAGATGAGGAAGGCGAAGAAGAGGGGGGAAAAGGGAGTCCTCCGCCGCATCTGCCATTGGAAACATATTGGTGATTATATCCGCTGGACACGAGGGCGCACGAAGAAGTCACCGCAGGAGAGGCAGAGGAAACCGAGGAGGGAGAAGTTGGAGAGTCTGTGAAGCTCAGAGCGGAGCAGTTCGCAGCGGCTTGTTGGTGTTTGGAAAACAGCGCATTGGCGAAGTACAGCGAACTCATAATTTGGCGCTGCTGATTTGTAGGCCCGGGGCGGTTTAATGTTGGCTTTTTACGAGGCACCGTGAATTATTGGCGGGGTATTACTGTCTAGATTTACAAAAAAATCACACCATGACACTCTTCTTCTCTCCTCCCTTCTATTGCCTCGCCAACCACGTGACCACGGGTCCACGTGATATTAATATGTCCAATGGCCGACGGGGTTTCCCTCCGGATGCAATATTATATTAGCTGCAAGTCACAGGAAGTGACCGCTGCAACACACACACACACACACACACACATATATATGTATATATATATATATACGTTGTATAAAATCAATCAATACACAACAATTCAGAACGTGACCATCATCAAAAGCCACGCAGAGCTAGAGAGCTAGAGGCTGTCATACATGCAGTTTAGCTTTATTACTGCCCTGGTGCTGCTGAACTTGTGAGTGAAAAGCAGAAAAAACATTAGATATGATATTGACTGGAGTAACTGTGCTAGTCGTGTGCGTAAAGTTGCCGAGACGACCACCGGAAGAGTTGGATTTCCGCTGTTTTCAGCGTCTTATCCCGCCTCATACTTTTGTAGAGACCACACATGCAGAAGAGAAAGGTCTCACACGGCACACCAAACGATCTGTTGTTCACAGCGTACTGTATACCAATGCTGACCGGTCACTGCAGACACAGATGAAGACCGTGTTAACAACACTGTATAATGTGAGGGACGCTTATTGAAGCAGTGAGACATAACCCTTCATATATAACACAGCAGCTAGTGTATCTGTGAAGTCACACTCAACTTTAAAACGTAGAAATAGAAACACTGAATTTATTGTGAATATCTCGCGTTACAGGCTTTAGATATTAAGCTGGGCTCTAAGCGAACTGAAGCAAGTCAGGATGGTGGCTGGGTGTTTCAGAGAATCACACATCACTGAGTCCATTGCAAATTCTCAGAAAAAAAGGTAGTGTATTTTTACGTAACTGACGGTAAAGGTGACGGGCCCTGTGAGCTCGGATATGATTAGTTCTGCTCCCTGGTCCCTGTGCTCAGATCCGTACCTGTGATGTTAACCTTTCCCCGCCACGCAGCACTGATTTCAGCTGGATAAAAATCTCTTTGCTGAGTGTAATGTTTAACAGGCCACAGAGGAGTTATGCGTGCATAAAATTCCAAGGATTTTTTTTTTGCTAACGGGAAGGATGTGGGACAATTATAGGATTAGAAAGTGCAGGTTTGTTTGTTTAATCCACAAACACTTAGTGAACTGTGAATACTTCCCATATGTCAGTGTTTTGCATGAGCTTCACTTTTCTGCTTTGCTTACAACTCATGTTTTGTTTGTTTTGCACACCTGGAAGGTATGTAGGAGGATTTTGGGCGGTTTGAATTCCACAAGGTGCCAGAAAGTCATTTACAAATATAATGTCGCTATCCATGCAGTGGGGTATAACTGTTCAATGAGTAATATAACATGACCGCTTACCTATAAGAAATCAGTCCACAACCCCAGAGTCAATCTTTACCACTGAAGTACTACAGTTTTATGAAAGGTAGGTTTTACACTATTACCTAATGTCGTAACCTTGTTATATAGACCTTAAAGCCCTCGAACCCAGGCGATTATAAAAGTAGTTTTCCTCATTAGCGCCCTGCAGCTACACTGTGTGGACTGTACTGTTAAAACCACTGTTGAAAAATCATGGTTCTGTTGGGTCTACCACCACAACAAACTGGTTAGGCTTGGGTAGGGTAAATAGCATGGTTTGGGATGGGATTGGTTGCTTTAAGGTTAGAAGATGTTCATTGTCATGGATACATACAATAAACAGTTGCTTAGGGTTATGGTACAATCATGGTTATGATTGAAAGACATGAACAGGAAGCACACAGCAGTCTCCGTGTTTCAGTGTTTTGTCAACCCATCCATCCATCCCAACATCCACCCTGCAAAGACTTAGTCAGTACATGACCCAGAATCCTCTTTTGCTCTTTTCATAAATACTGCATCCACTGGAATGTAAATATGACTTTTGGGGGCCTTTTCTGAAATGGCATGTTGCTTAACAATAAAACAATTCTGGGTTTTAATAAACAGCTTGCATAAAGACTCTAGGACTGACTCCATTTAGAGGTATCCAGTCTCACAATGTAGTTTTACACAACTCATATGGAGCACATGCTAAAACAAGTAGGTGATGAAACCCCCATGTTCAGTGCACAATGAGGGAATCAACTGAGGCCCAGCAGCACATTTTTGTCTCAAGGCTCCTCAAAGAGTTTAACCCAGCCATGCACAGTATCAACTGTGGAGTCTCAGTTTAGTCTCCTTGTATTTGTAGGATTTCCTAACCAAGAAGTGTCAGTGGACAGAAGGGAGTGGAAAACATAAAGTGTCTCTCCACTAATTTTAACTATAATGTTTGGTGTTCAGCTACAAATACAGAAAATGTACTGTTTTCACAAGAGGAGAGACACCAGTAAGAAGGAAGGTCAACATCATGGGGAAAATTGGCTAAATCATCAGGGTAGTCTTAGACTGGGACACCTAGGGGATAGCTTTGGTAGCATAAATGTAAGATCTCGGTTCTTTTTTACTTGATTAAATTCAGATACATGCAGATAGAATATCTGGACAGCGATGAGTCATTTTAAAACTTGCCTGCAGTAACTCCTTCAGCTTAATGGAAGTGCTACATTAAATTGTTGGAATAGCCATTTAAAAACTGAACGAAGTATATTTCCACAATCGATTCAAAACTGCATTATTTTGGAAAACGCGCATGCGTAAAATCGCATTTGATCTCTTTCCTGCTCACCTGATGGAGTCTACAGCACAGTGCCCAAAAAGTGTTACTATCTTCACATGTCTGACAAAAACGCGTGGCCTCAATCAGTTTTCCAGTGAACGTGTGGAAACCTGATCAAACATTTGGTGATTTGAAAACACTGGCAGCTCATCCCTACAAACTGTACGAATATGTATGTGACCGTGTAAATATGCACACTTAGTGTGTTTGAGCTTCCCATATGGAAACAATCCGTCCTCAACTCGTCACCCTGATGATGATGGAAGGCCGTTTATAGAGGCCTGGAATAATGTAAGTGGAGGTGGAGGACCAGGCCATAAATAAAGCGATGTTTGGATAGGATGTGGATTGTGTGTGCGTGTGCGGGTGTGAGTGGCGGTGGTGATGTTGGGTGGAGGATAAGGTGTGTGTGTGTGTGTGTGTGTGTGTGGGGGGGCATTTCCGAGTCCAGGCTTAAATGTTTGGCCTGTGAACTGAACGGTTTTATCAGTCTGGGTGCTGACAGAGTGGAAGAAGGAGAGAGGAGACGTAGAGCGGGAGGATGAGGAGAAAGTGGTGAGAAGAAGGAGAAAGGAAATAACTTTTTTCTTTCTTTCTTTCAGTTCAACCCACCAGCCCTCTTCAGAACTGATAACTGGGAGTGAAACTACAATAAAACAAATCAACCCTCATAAACCGCCGCTGAGTCCTGACACAACTCTGCTTCACATTAAACGCAGGAAGCCGCAGTTTTATGACAGTTTTTTATTTTTATGAATGTTCTCTTTTTTATTCTGCACTGTGCGCATGCTTTTTTACCCAAAAAGAGGAAAAAAAGAGGAAGACAACATAAAACAAACACCACTGATCAAAAAACGAACTAAAACGACAATTAGAGTGTGTAAAAAAGAGACCCGACCTACTAAAACGGCATAAATAGGCAGTTTCATGTTGTTGGAAATTTCATTAATTGCTACGTCATCATCATCATCATAATCATCAATCATTGCCATAACAACAACAACATATAAGTGAGAAGTACAGTAAAAAGTGCACCATCATCATTTTAACTTAAAAACTATACAGCTGCCAAAGATAAAATTGTTAATGATAAACTTCTAACAATATAGAAATGTTTCCACGATAATTGTTCCACAAAGAAAGGAAGCTATTATTTTTCTTTCGTTTTTTTTTTGTTTCTTTCTTTTATACACTAGACTATGTTTGTTTGTTTGACTTGGATTGACCCCCCCCACACACCCTCATCAATTTCATTTTTTCAAGTTCGTGTTCTTGCTTCATTGTGTGATTTTTTTTTTGTCCACAGCCAGCAGAGACAGTCCCGAGGCCCGCTCCACTCCGTCCGGCTCCACCAGCCCGTTTTAGAGACTCCAGCTTTTGGATCGTAGACACAACGGGGGCAGTCCAGTTATACCTCAGTTAAGACAAAAACAGCCCCCACCCACCCCTCACACAACCCCATTCAGTTCAACATTTACATCCTCCTCTCCCCCTCTCTCCCCCCACTCCCTTTAACTTCACCGCTTTCCTCCTTACATTTGCTTGTGGGTTTTGTCGCAGCAGTCCTCATTCCCGGAGGCCTGTGATCCCGCCGTGCTCGCCACCGAGCCGCCGCCGCCTCCGCCGCCTTCTTCTCCACCACCGCCTCCTCCGCCTTCCTGCAGCTCCTTCTCCCTCCTCTCCCTTTCCACGGCCTCCTGCTCGCTCTTGCTGCTGGGGAATTTGTCCTTGTTGTTCTCCTTCTTCCACTTCATCCGCCGGTTCTGGAACCAGATCTTCACCTGCCTCTCCGTCAGCGCCAGCGCGTGCGACACCTCGATGCGGCGTTTCCGGGTCAGGTACGGGTTGAACAGGAACTCCTTCTCCAGCTCCAAGGTCTGGTAGCGGCTGTAGGTCTGCCGGCCTCGTCTCCTGCCCGCAGCTACTGGGGAGGCGGTGGAGAGGGGTGAGGAGAGGGGAGAAATGAGGAAGGGAGGGAAATTGTTAGATACAGATCTCCACATTGAAAGCAACAGACCAGATATAATTTATCATTTTATAAAGAAATAAAACATTCATTTAGTCAGGACCGCTTCAAATACAGCATTTTGTATTATATAGTTATGGCTGCAATTTGCCTGTTTGCTATGAAAAGTCCAAAACTACCTAAAACCAGCATTTAACACGTACCAAACTCATGTTTTTATGTCCAACAAAGAGTTACTCCACTTACAAAAGTATAAAACCGTCAAAACAAGCCAATTCTCACATTTACAAAGCTGAAACTATACAGTAATGACAGACAGTGAACTGATTATTAAAGTCTTCTCATATTTTGATTGATGACAATAAAAAAGTCAGTTATTTAACTGATATCATGTTTACCCTGCTGCTTTGGTTTGGGAAATAATTGCGTGAAGCGTGAGGAGTCAAATTTAGTCCAGTCTAATTGTTTGACTCTCTGACTTCATATGGTCAATTCTGAATATGCCAGAAAATCCTGTGAGAGATCCTGAATCCATAGATGCTAACACGCAGACTTGTAGAACAGAGATCTCAGAGGGTTTGATGCAGTGAACTGACCGAGGTGTTCAGTGTGTGAACATGTCCACGTTAAGTTCAGTGAAAGTGCTGTAAAATCATGTGACCCTCACGTGACTGTAAAGTCCAGGGGTCCTATAAAAGGGATGCTCTCTCTCTCAAACACACACACACACACACACACTATTCTCACTACTGTTCTGCACAATCAGCTGCAGTGATTCTAAAGCCTCTTATACAACAGAAATAAATCTAGTGAAGCGCACATAAATATTTGATGCTGTAGATGAAAAGAGAAAGAGGCTCCCGACGTGCAGGCTGCTGCCACTGACGCAGAGAGACGCTTAATTACAAAACGGCGCAAAACGACAGAAATATGCAACTTTTTAATGCGGTTTAATAAAAAGCCAACAGCTAATCATTTACTCTATTGTATTTGATGATGTTTTCACAGCAGCAACAAAACAGAAGCGAGGTCGTATAAAACACACACACTGTGAACGCATGGAGGAAACACAAGATTGTAAAATAATAGATCCTTTCCACAGGTTTATCCAATTAAACTGGGTGATACTATAATTATAAATACTTTTATCTTCTAACCTGGATGCTGCTAAAATATAGAAACACACTAGTTGTGGGGCACGTTTGTTTCAAATGAAGCCCGCTCAACGTGAGAGCCTGGCAGCGCACTACATACACACGTTTGTGCAAGTGATTATATTTCCATATAAGAGCTTGTCTATCTCCTTGATTATTATACTATAAAAATTCTACTGACAAAAATATGCCAGTGGACATAAAGACTGAGAGTAAATGAGGCTTCGAAGTGACTTATCTGCAGTGAAACACTGATTTTGCACAACTGGCAACTTTAGTATTGATTAGTGTTTATAACCCTAAAGGAGGAGTGGAAGCAGCACACGCTGCAGCCTCATTACAGCTGAAATATTTCTGGTAAATTAAAGAAAATAGGATATTATTCAGTGCCGTTTATTTCTTTATATGACGATGAAGCGTCTTATTGGCTGTAACACACGCGCGCGCCACAGCGCAGAACAGTAAAGTTTTAGGATTCAATTAAACAAGAGGGCAATGACTTTGATGGAAGTGCATTTGTCGCTGTAATCACATAGAGGTCTGCTATTGTCTATCTGCACTGATCACATTATATAATGTTGTAAAGGCTGCAGGTAAACGAGGAAAAGCATCGTCAATATCCATTACCCAGGCTACGAGCCTCCAGCTCAAGTCCTGGACTACTTTTAGAAGTACTGGTGGTCCCGTTAGAGACCGTGTGTGGCCACAGAGCTGCTCCCCCTGCTCAAAACAGACACATGAACAAGACAAAGGGAGTCTTTGTGGAAACGTATGAAGTTGTAAGTGATGTAAATGTCCTGCATGTGTTATCTGTCACTGAGCTGGCGCCGTGATTTCGTGCTATAAGGGCTGAAAGGGAAGTGGGCGCCACGTTCACCGCTGTCACCAGCAATGAATTAAGGGAAATGGGAAACACTTTCCTGGAATAAATAGGCAAAGAGCAAGACCGCTTTGATGTGACGAGCAACATGCGCGGGGAATATAACCCCCAACCCTGGCTGCGTCACAGCATCACACCTACCAGACTGACCCCCCGATTAAATGTTCACCTTATGGATCAAACAGCTTTTGGAGAAATCAATGTTTTATCATTTATTTGGCATTTTCAGAGAGGATCACTGGCTCTTTTATAGTCCAAGAAAATGATCCAAGCCTGAGACTGTGAAACATTTGAAGACCTATTACATATGAAACCTTTACAACGCCAATTAAATAAGGCCCAAACAAATGCATGGCGGTTGGCAGTTGACATTTTGGAGGAAGGAGAAACGAGGTTTCCACTCGACAACAGATGCCAGTGAGAGCCGAGGCAAAGCCACTAATGCCATCCCCGACATGCATTCATTCCTGGGCCTAATCAGATTTTTTATTCTCGTTTTTCATTTTAAGGCCGTGCAGAGACAACGGGACTGTCAAGATTTCCAACCGCAGCGGCGCGGGTCGTAAAATGAGCTCATGTTCACGAGTTTAGAGTCAAACTCGGATATTAAACCTCCGGCTCAGGGAGGGGGCTCAGGAGTACTCAGTGAGCAGTATCCTCTTTTGGTGCTCGGGTTATGGAGGAGTGAAGGAAGGGGAGGAATATTCCTCCTATATGCAAATAGATAAATGTACTCTTCTCATTAGAGGGAAATTTCCGAGGTAAAAACGCGGAAGATAACCTCCTCCATCCTCCCGCTGACTAATAAATCCTTTCACCGAGACGACATAATATCCCATCAAACCCCGCACGGGCTGTAAGTGCGTGCGCACAAAGCATCCTCTGACCGTGGCGGCGCAGAGCTGCACGGCTTCACGCGCTTTCTTTCCTGTTTTCACTCGAATGTTCGGTCCCCGTACGATCGGAGCTGTGTGCACCGGGGCCGGTGGAGGGGGATAGGGGTTAGGAATCGTTTTTTGGCACAAACTGTTCAGACTGTTCATCAAGCGACTCATCAGTGTCATCGTTGCCGCTTATATTTAACGCTGGGGATGATACGAGAAACTGTTAGACACAGAGGGGAGCGGGAAATAAAACACAGACTTTAAAGATGGAAACTATCTCAAATTATTAGGCGCATGTACATGAAACCTTCATTTCTGTTGAAATGTCCTAAACGTTTTCATAAAAAACACAATAACCATTAAGAGATTAGTTCTTATCCATAAGGATGAAGAGAAAGCAGCTGTGCGTAAAAACAGAGCTGAGAATTTATTTCCTGATAATTTATTGTTTTTCTATTTTATGATCATAATCATGAAGCCACGAAAGTCCTGGACAACCCAGAGCCCGTCTGCAAATATACAACCGAGAACCTAAGCAATAAACTCTCTGTCTCACACACACACATATACACACACACACATATACACACACACACATATATACACACACACATATACACACACACACACACACACACACGCACATCTATCTATCTATCTATCTATCTATCTATCTATCTATCTATCTATCTATCTATCTATCTATCTATTGTGCATAGTCTTCTTTAAGCCAATTACATAACAAAAAATAATTCTCTTGTATGATTTATGATCTGATCGACTTTAACCGACAGGCCTGTGTGTGCCACAAACGCACTTAAGACCACTAAATGTTCACACACACACACACTCAGGTACACACACAGCACAAATCTGAACCACCGACATGATTTGATTACTTTGCCTATGATATTTGACTCAACGTGGCCTGCGTGTGTATATCCGCTATCACACACACACACACACACACACTGTGGAGGTGCTAGAATACATTCCCGTCGTTTTCATGTTTTACACACACAGACTGTGCAATAGCTCCTGCTTTAACCCTGTGGGAAACCGGCCACGGTGTAGACAAATAATCCCGGAGACCACAGGCAAGTCGTAAAAAGCAAAAAAAAAAAAAAAAGGAAAGCTGGGAGAGTTTCCCTCCTATCAGAGCTGCATGTTTAAAACCTCCAGCAATCTGCTCTCTGCAAGGAGCTGTGCTGGAAGCATGTCAGGGGGTTGTGGTGAAGAGCAGGCTGAGGCTCAGTTCTCACTCCTCTGACCCCGCTCCACCATCTCTCAGCTTCACCTCTCCCAGCATTCCTCCCTCTCCTGTCCGCACTCTCAGTATGTGACCGGGGTAATTAAACACTAAAGTCATTCACAAGTTTCGTTGCTGTCAATAAAACCATAAACGTGCTTTTGTCTTCCTCTGTAAGAGAAGATAAAAGCTATCTTACAGGAAACGTTAAACGGCCTCATTTAAATTGCTGCTTTTAAAAAGCACTTTTCCTACTTTCTCCCGCTGTTTCCTGCCCTCTGTGCTGTTCCTACATGTTCTGTCTTCCCCTCCTGACATGGACACTCACCTCTGGGAAGAGAGCGGTATGCTTTGAACCAGGCTAGTGGAAAAAAACAAGCAGTGTAGTCTCCGTTTCCTCACCTTGCGGCCTCATCCAGGGAAACAGCTGCGTCGGCGAGGGGCTCTGCTCGGTTCCCTCCGCGTCCTCGCCGCTGAGCCCCGGCGCACCTCCCAGCTTGCAGTCGCTGTACTGGACCAGATCGGCGTCCTGGGCCCCGAAAAGCGTCTGCCGCTGCAGGGCGTCGTATCCGTAGAAGTTGCCCGGCTCGCCGTGGCATGTGACCGCGCAGGGGCTCTGCTGGTACGGGTTGCTGGGCAGCGTGGAGGCGCTGTGGTGGTAGAAGTCCTGGATCTGCGGAGCGTGCTGGAAGGTGGCGCCGGAGCCCGGGCCGTACACCACGGTGGGCCGGCTGCCGGCCAGGTCCTGCGCGAAACCGCACTCGTAGTAGTTCGGACGCAACGAGTCTCCGCTTTTATATTTAGAGAAGAGCGAGTTGACGAAATATGAACTCATCTTTTTGTTTGTTTGTTTGTTGCTGGTTGTTGTTTCAGTTTGTGTTCGGCTGAGTCAGAGTGGGGCTGAGGGAAGCGACCGGCGACTTTCAGTGGGCTTTTCTTTTTTTTCCTGCTTCTTCCGTGCGCTCTGAAGCAGACGAGCACCGACACACACTCAGAGAGAGAGACGGAGGGGAGGGAGACTGAGAGAACGAGGCAGGTCTGCCGCCGGTGTCGGTGACCGTTGTTGTGGTGTTTCCCCCCTCACGGCCACACCAGACGAACCGGTTGCGATGTGGGTAACGGTAACGGCAGCCAGCCAGAGCGGTAATAGCCACAACCACCACCACAACAACAACAATCACACCGATTCCATAAAATCTCCAGCGAAGAAGAAGAAAAAGAAGAGGAAAGAGAAGAAGAGGGAGAAGTAGAGGAGGAAGGGCTTGTGCGCATCACAATTCCGGTGTTAGCGCTGGAAGCGGGAGCCTGTCGCGCTCTCAAACGGCTTTTCCTTGATTTACTCCTCTGCAAATGAGTTGTTTCATATTTTTTCTCGCTCTCGCTCGGGCTCTCTCTCCCTCCCTCTCTGGCTCTCTCTTGTGCGCGCTCTCTCTCTTTCTCTATCTCTCTCGTCCTGGCCCCGGTGTGTGTGTGTGTGTGTGTGTGTGTGTTTCTTGGTTTCAGGGATAATTTGCATCTATTATCAGCCTTTCATCCCATTGGCTTTTCCACGCACATAGAAACGCGTGCCTGCACGAGCGCGCGCACAAACAGGTCCATTACACTTTTCCCTTCTTCTTCTTCTTCTGCTTCTTCTCCTTCTTCTTCTGCTTCGTCTTCTTCTTTTGTTGCTCCCGCACTAGCACGCGCTTGTAAGCCTGGATGATGGTGTCCCGGCCTCCCGAGCTCCGCGCGCCTTTGATAATGCAAAGGGGGGGAGAGAATAAGGGAAAGGAGGAGGTGAAGAAAGAGAAGAAGCTGTGTGTGTGTGTGTGTGGGGGGGGGGGGTGGGGGTCAGTTCTGCCGCTCCGCCTTGGAATAAATCAAAAACACGCACATACTTTCTACTGAGCTGAGATTGAGGTTGGTTGAAGGTGGTGTTGTGGTGGTGGGGGTGTGTTGCATTGCATCGTATCTGTCTCATTAATTGCTCTTTCTCATTTCTCCCACTGAATCCTTAAAGGGGAGAGCGTGGCTTGCATGGCAATCGAGAGAAAATAAGGCCCGAAAGTGTCAGGGAGCCTGCATGGGCTGAAGGAGGGAAAGAAGGAGACAGGCTGGTGGCCAGTGCGTCCTAATTGGTATCAGTTTTAACAAGTGCTCCTCTATAAATGTAACTGAGGTTTTAAAACCACTTCCTGTCTCCCCGCATGCTTTCTGATCATAGTGTAGTTTTATAAATATGATCTCTATAAACATGCGAGGAGGACTGGGGAGGGTAATAGTCTGGGAGAAAGTGGCTGTAAACGCTTTAACAAACTGTGAAGCCCCATAAAGCGGAGGGGCAGTGTTTGCATGTTTACATCCCCGCAGCACAGAAGCAAAAAACCAGGCTGCTTTTACGACGCGCCCTTTGCGCGACCGGAGGCCGTTAATGTCTCAATCTTTTTGGCCAACATTTAATTGTCATTTTCGCCCCTGTTTTCCACACGACGTCTTCTCAGTCGAAGTAGGAGTTGACGTAGAGGGACAGGCTTTTCTAACGAGGGGTAAGTTAGTGGAAAGGTGAAGTTCGGCCTTGTAGAACAACCAGGGCTCGTAAACAAAACAAGATGGTCTGAAGTACAGCGATTAGCCCCCAAACCACAGAAAGGACTCAGCTGTGGAGTTACTTCTTCTTATAGACAAAGATTTAAATTTGAGTTCATCACAGGCCTGGAACCAGCCGAACGATCGGATTTGAGGAAGTGGCGATGTGAACGCCTGCAGGTACATTATCAGCCTGTGTAAGAAATCATCATGCGATTCTAACAATCCCATTCTGTTATCATTTTATTTGAAATATAAACTGTTTTCTCGTCTGTTGGTGGTCCCATCTACTAAATAAAAATGCCATTACCCGAATTTAATATATTCAGATCACCCAGCGCTGATACAAAGGGCCCAAATGTCTCCAGCACCGGTCTGAATTACATGCACTGTAGTAGCAAATCAACCAATAGTGTCGCCGAATTTCTGAGGCGTTATGGCCTCAGCTTGTTTTAAAAATTGATCACCGCACCTTGTTTTTACACTACACTGATTTGTCTGCGTGTTTACATGTGAGAGTAATGCGCAAAAAAGTCACACATGCTGACCAGCTTCCATGCTCCAAGTGTCTACATATGTCCCCTGCAGAATACATACGTCGGACAAAACGACTCCCGGCCTCCTGCTAACGACCAGTAAACAACTGCATGAACTGAAAAAAAACAAACAAACAACAAACACTGGATTTCTCTCTGTGCGTCTTTGTGCGTCATGTTCTCTGCGTGTAAAAGCAGCGCAGAGAACGGCTTCTGCGTGTCCTACATGCGCCTTTCAGACGTTACCTGAGGAAAACTGTTCTCGCACACAGTACACAAGCACTTAATGCCCCTTCACACATTCCTTGAATCTCTACATGCCTGTGTAACACGCGGAGCCAGAGAGGGCTCGAGGAACCTGAGTCCTTGGTGTCAATTTTGCACCAGGAAAAATAAAAATTTCCTGGCAGCCTATAGGTATCCTGCAGGCCTATGGGTTATTATTTTCCAGGGCCCCAACCCTTCCTCTTCTTCCCCTCTACGCTGTGAAAACAAACTGTAACTGCTGCGAAATGTCAGCATGTTCTGGAGCAACGTTAAAAAGTGTTCTCATCACCTGGATTCTTCTTAAAACCCCTGTTTTTAAATACACGGAAGAGAGATACGGCGAGTTTCAGCCTTTGAAAGGAACCCCTGCGTGTGTTTGTCTTTTAATAAGCCACGCACAGCCTCAAGCGAGCCCTGTTTGATCCATGGGACAAGAGCGCCATCAAGCGGCTGGTGGTAATACGGCCAGGGCTGGGGGGCAGAGGAGCTGTAATGCAACTTTATGGTTCTATTAAGTCGGCACATAAAGCTAAATAAGCTGCTTTAAAATAAAACTACGTGTTGTAATTGGAGGCCGGATTCGAGGGTTGGTTTGGGATTTGTGGAAGAATAAAAAGGCGAATTAGAGAAATAGAGACGTTTAGGCTACAAGACAAGTCTTGTGGAAGTGTGTGAGGATAATGTAAAGTCCGATTTCACTGAGTGACTTTAAACAGTATATATTTTATTCTGAGTAGTAAATATTGCATTAAAAATTATGCTCTACAGAGTAATACACACACAAACTAACTCTACAATTACAGATCATATAAAAGTTTAATTGTAAAATGTAGGTATCTTTGTCAGTTTAATATAACAAATAAAAACTTTGTACTGTTTTTTTATGTATCTATCTATGAGTGGCATATAAACAATTCTCGCGAGATGTGTTGGTCTTCCTGTTTTTTTCTTTCGTTTTTATTATGTTTTTTAACATGTTTGCTAGAAATCCCGCTGTTAAGTCATTAATACGCTCCTTAAACCATTTAATATCCAGCTCTAATTATGCATAACAGGCCTAGATATGTTTGTTATTATTATTATTTTTATTATTATATTTAATTTAATATTAGACATTACAAATAATGGCTTTATAGACAAGGTTTGCATTGTCACAATACAAATTAAAATGCAATACGATACAAACACTAGGAATAGTCTAAAATAATAATAATAATCAGGCTTTATTATTATTATTAAACTATTATTTTTATTTCTTTTTGGCTTCTTCTTTAACTCAGTAATAAAAATTATTATATGGTGAAAATATTTTATTGATTGTGTTTGAAGAATGAAAATGAAGAACACCTGAAGTGTATCTCGTGTGTGTGTGATTCCAGCTCCGTTATGTTGCCGCAGATCATCGTGGCCTTTATGTGTTTTACGTTTAAAAGATGAGTGTGTGTATGTGTGTGTGTGTGTGTGTGTGTGTGTGTGTGTGTGTTCTAGGCCGGAAAAGAAGCCTGGGAGTCAGCCACAGTACCCCCTGTCTGACGGGGTCTGCTGTCTGGGTGTGTTTTTTGGTGAGGTGGGTGGGAGTTTATGGCCCCTCGTCTGTAAGGATGCATCTGAAAGAGACAAAGGGAGGTCGGACAGGAGACAACACACACACACACACAGACACACACACACACACACACACGGACGCACAACTGCTGCAAAAATCCCCCCACAGAGTCAAACGGCAACAAAACCATAAAACTCCCGAAGCTGAAAAGAAGAGGAGGAGGAGGAGGAAGGAGACTCATCCTCTGTTCTTCGCTGCTACAACACAAAAGTAGCACAAAATAAAAACGAGCACAATCCCGCCACTGTCCGTTTGTGGTCTCTCCTTTCCCCTGCACATTCCAGTCTTTCCATCCCTCCCATCTGCATCCAACCTAACACCTCGAAGCTGCTCCTCCAATATTTCCTCTCTGGGTGTCTGGTCTTGCTCTCTCTCCTCTTCCTCTCTCCATGTTTGCTTTACAGCCGTTTAGTTCTTAACCTTCAGAAATTTATACGCTATAAACTTTTATTGCCGTCATATTCTTTTATTGCGCCGCAGCGCGTCGAATCTTCTCCCTCTCTCTCTCTCTCTCTCTCTCTCTCCCTCCACTTCTTTTCTGTCTTTTTCTTTTCTCCTTTTACGACAGTCGGCGGCGGCTTCTTCCAATCCCGCATCCCCTCATCACTCACCCACCGCCTCCACCTTTTTTTTCTGTTAACCCGTGAGCTGGAGACCCCCGGTGCGTGCGGCACATCCTGCTCCTCTCGTGCTGTTTGTTTCCGTGTTTGAAAATAGGAAGTGTGCAAAAACAACTGACGTGAGAAAGAAAAAGAGGAGGAGGAGAGAAAGCTGCTGGAGCTTTACTGGCCCAAAGGGAGAAATAGTATCAGATTTTTTTGTCAGAGCAGTATAAAATAAAACATATGAAACAAACCCTGACGGACGGTTGTGACCGGCGGTGTCCGCTTGTGGTTTTACAGTAGAAATAAGTGCAGGGAGCCGCCGGGCCTCTCCCTCACTCACACATTTGTGGCTTTGGAGCACAACTACTGTGAATGTAGATGGTTGGAAATCGTTTGGAAGAAGCGCAGCTATCGTTTGCGTATGTGACTGTAAAGTGAAGGGGCCGAACTAATTATTTGTTACGAAGAAGGTAGGAGAAGCTGAAATGTTAATTTGAAAGTACAGAGAAGTAGCTGGTATCAGCGAGGAGCTAGTTTTTGTACTTTAAAAAATGGTAGTGCGCAGGTCAACAGTAATTATTATTTTTGTTTAGTTGTTTTTTGTTTGTTTTTTTAGTAGCATTTTTTAAATTTTATTTAATTAAATTTACCAAAAAAAAAAAGAAGAATAAAGCTCTGTAAACAATCTTTCAGCTGCATCTCACTGTTTTTCTGCTAAATAGATATGTGGAATTAAACTGACTGAAATGCTGGAACCAGCTAATAAGTTAACTTAGAACTACTGTTGCTTTTTTTAGTTAGTGCTTGTTTTTTATAGCGTAGTTTTAAAGAAACATTGATTGGGCTGTAAATTCTTTTGTTTCTATACACATTGTTACTAATTCTTGGGTAACGGACACTTTTTTCTGCCTACAATCAGAGGCAGCTGTCACATGTGCACACACTGTGCTAATTTCTGTATATTCATATTAATTATGTTCTTTCTGTCCATCCTACATCCCAGCTCACAAAGACAATTACCTGGTGTTATCCCATTTCTTCTGCCCAGTCAGAGGCAGTTAAGTTCACATGCTGTTACTATTTCTTTATTTGATTTTTTCTTTGCCCAGTCAGAGGCAGCTGTAACATGTGCACATACTGTTATCATTTCTACATTTGATGTTATTATTATTCTTTTCTCTGCGTCAGTCAGAAGCAGCTGTACCATGTGCAGAGCAGGCAGCAGCATTTGACTTCCCATCCAACTGTTAATGACTCCAGAATGGCTGATGTGATCTGATCCATGCAGCCGTTTGCATCAACGGGACCATAACTCTCTTTGAGCAAATTTATGAATATGAATGATATTCTGTGCTGCTTGATGAATTATAGAAGCTGTGCAGTGTAAAACAGGGGCAGGGGAGAGCTGCTCTGGGCCTGCTGCACTCTAACATCCACTGAGAGTGTTATTATCTGTAGCCTCTGTTTTAATATGAAAGGATAAAGTGAAGACATATTGGATCGGGCCTGTTTGGCTGGGTTGAAATATGAATTTTGCCAGCAGCAGCAGCACGTGGTTTGTCTTGTGCAGCCCTTTTCATTTCTGAAAATATCACTGAAATTATGAGATCTGCACCTACTTTAGCTGCACATGCTAAATCACTGCACAACAAGTCAATCCAGATATTTTCATTGCCTCACTAACTTCCACCGGGATACCCAATGAGAGAGGGAGGATGGTGTTACAGGAACAGGGTGCAATAGGATGTGCTCTGGTGTTTTGGGTGACAAACCTCTTCCAGCAACAGCGAGAGGCACATGAGAGGAAACGAAACGCACAGGAAATGAATTTATCCTGATTTGGTGCAGATCATACTACAGATGGCTAATAATAGGCTACATTTTGATTTTAATTTTGAATGATCGGATCAATGAATCAGGACTAGGCTGCACACTGTTGCAATATTTCCTTCATTGAACTACTTCATTTTATTTATGTGCACAGACTGTCTGGCTGATGATTTGCCACCACTTACAACTGCGCCCTATTTCTAATACTGCTAATCTTTGTGGACGACTGGACATAAGAGAGAATGTTTGTACAGTTATGACCTACAGCTGGGTCTTTGATTGTCCCACTCTTACAACATGTAGAACTGTCACCAGCTCTCACTCCAACCATAACAACAGTACTGCTGCTACTGTACATGTCATGTCTCCCTCGTGTTTCTCTGTCCCCACAGCTGCACCTCTATAACCCGATGCGTGTTCTTGTGTTAGTCTGCAGTTTGCAGCATTTTCTAAGATTTACTGTTTGTTATGCACACACACAAATGCATAGATGCACAGGGGGGTGACACAGCTTACAGTTATTGTCTATCCCTGATACAGCGTGCCGAGGCTGGAGGAAGGTCTGCAGCAGAATATTGAGCTTCTGGATTTAATGAAGCTCCGACCCTGCTAGACCTTAGAGAAGTATCACAATCATCCGCCTGGAGTCCACAGATGGTTTATGGGATGGCTTTGTTGGGGCCTGAGTCTAAATCTGCCTAAATCCTGTGGCCTCATTGGTTGGGTCCAGCACAGCAGGGTAAAGGGGAGCGGCTGTGCTGAGACTTTGTTTACCATTACAATTCTTCTGCTTTATACCAAAGCTGTTTTTCACTGCAGCTGCTTTCACTGTCAGTGCTGGTGGTTTGGTATCACTAATACTGCTGTAACACATCCAGTTACTAATCTAAGAACCACTACACTGCTCATGCTTAGCATCTAGTAGCATTACACAACTAATAAATAAAAGTTGTTCTTTGAAAACTAGCACCTGATGTCTCAACAGATCATTTTGAGAGGATATATAGTATGTGGATATTTCAAGGAACTAGAACTCTTCTAAATTAGTGATTGACAACAGAACATTATAGACGTTTTCATGTTATATGTAAGGTTTTGTAATAGCGACACATTTCTATACAGTTTTAATGTGTGTTCAGATCTTTTATGCCAAGATAAACAGCTGGAGCTTCTATTTTTTCTTGAGGAGAAGAGGACGCAACAAAATTGCACAATTAAAAAAAGTACCAGTCAAATCTCCGAAGGTGAAATAGATATTTGGTTCATGTGCTCATTTAAACAGTAACTTAGCCAGTCGCCAACACTAACTGTAGGTTGTTTCTCTCGTTTTTACGCGTAAACTGAGAAATGTGCATAAAAACAGGAACTACCAACAATTAACAGTTACGTATACTGGTCATCACTGGTGTTTTATAATAGCTGATATAACTTGTTCCATAGTTTAAAAACCGCATTATTACGTGTTATAAACTATTTGCAAATGTCTTTTAATGCTGTTAATCTTAAGCGTTACTCATACAGCTGTGTTTGTAGCATGTTACTAATATTACTTGCTGGATTTTAAGACAGGAGTTCCTACACTGTCTCTGCTCAATGCGGCACCTCTGGCATGAAGGCCAGGACTACTCCAGGGGACAAGCATAGCGTGGTCATGTCCCCTGTAGGATTTTTGGAAATGACTCACATATTTTACGATTAAAGATCTATATTTTTTTAAAGATTGATTTAGTGGAAGAAAGTAAAACAACGACAGTGACAAAGTCTCTGTGAGTGAGGTTTAATGGCGCAAACGTGATTACAAAATAAATCAATAACTGAACATCAAACATCAAAAAGGGAGAGGGAGGGAACTATGAGTTTAAATCCTGAATCCTAATCATTGCCTCAAAACCACAACTGTGGCAATAAGCAATAGTTAATTGAAACAGTAAAATTATAAACGATACTGGAACTAGATGTGCAGCTCGGGCAACTTTTACTACCTGTCCCACTCCAAATGGTTCCAATAGTTTCTTCGTGATGGGAGAAGCCGGAGAGGACAGATCCTCATCAGACTCTGTGTCTATCGCAGTCATTCGATGCAGAGACAAACACAGGAACCGCAGCGGTTTCACAAGCTCCTAATGGACGGATGACGACGCTGCTAATGAATGCACTCGTCGTGTGTGTGTGTGTGTGTGTGTGTGTGTGTGTGTGGAGGGGGGGTGTTTATGGGTTTATGACAGTCTTTTGGTGTTG
>JAUYWH010000026.1:1792538-1828770 GCA_034779795.1 Ctenopoma multispine
TGTGTGTGTGTGTGTGTGTGTGTGTGTGTGTGTGTGTGTGTGTGTGTGTGTGTGTGTGTGTGTGTGTGTGTGGGGCCATGTGAAACTCCGATTTCAGCACCTTCACGCGCCTCCTGCGTCAGCGACGGAGCGATAAATAACTCATAAAAGGCAGAGCGGTGCCTGAGAAAAAAAAGAAAACCCCCTCTGTGTACATCTGCCGCCACCCCCACTCTAGATTTTCTGTAGCGTCATTAGGCGGCTTGCTGCTTTCTTCCCTTACATAGTGTAGCCTAATTAATAGCATAATATAAAACTATGAAGACGATAAAGAGCTATCAGTTCATCAAACGAACAGTCCAATCCACAGTTCTGTATCGATTCCAGACCAAGTTCAAGAGGAGGAACTGATGCTGGTCTGTGAGTTCGTATCCATCATCCTCCATTAACACAAACTCAAAGGATTCCAAAGCTCCAACGTCGCTCCATCTCCCCGAACATCAGACGTTCATAAGACTTCAGTGTTAACGCTGCGGTGTCCTCGTCGTCTGTTACCGATCAATAAACCCATCGATCAGTTGTATAGATTGGTGTTATTGGATTGAAGCTCATAGTGCCTGAAGGTAAAGCAAATTAGAAACAGGGTGCGTGTGACGAGTTTGTCGTTCTGTGTTCTGCACAGAACAAAAACTGGACTTAATGTTGCGTGCGATGTGGGCGCGTGACTGCATGTGCGTCTAATTGTGTGCGCTCTCGCGCCACGGAAGAGCTCCACTAGTCCTTGGGTTGGTCCTTGCTCTGTTTCTTCATTTTCATCCTGCGGTTTTGGAACCAGATCTTCACCTGCCGCTCTGTCAGGTTGAGCGCGCGCGCCACCTCATGCCGCCGGTCTCGCGTGAGGTACATGTTGAACAGGAACTCCTTCTCCAGCTCCAGGGTCTGGTATTTGGTGTACGGGCACCGCTTCTTCCTGGAGGAGCGAGCGTGCAGCCAGTTGGCCGAGGGGTCATCTGGAGGAAGAGAGGAGAAAAAACAAATCAGTGAATGCAAACGACATGAATGCCTCCAACTTTCAGTTCATGTGATTCTGAACATTCAATCGACAGCACCTGACCCACAAAACGCTCTCTAAAGGACCAGAACAAGACCACTCTGTGCGTAAAGCTTTCCACGGTAATACCAGAATCTGCTATTGACATTCTGGCGCATAAAGTTTGTGTGACACTACGTAGACAGACGTCCAAACCTCAGAGGCATAACTGACACGTTAACGAAAAAAAAAAAGATGAAACAAAACAATGGAGAAGAAAAAACACACATGCAAAAAAGTGCCGATTTAAATATCAGTTTAAGCAATATCAGAAAAAACAATGAAACATAATAGCAATAATATAATATTATTATTTTAGGGTTAAAAGCATGGAGTTATTTCTGAATGTTTCTAATTGCTGGAGTAATATTGGCAAAACTAAAACAAAAACAGAAACAAAACAAAAGTTAGAGCTATGACTGTGTGTAGCTAGAACACATTTTGGGAGCAAAAACGCGGGGAAAAATGTCTCCTAACGTGATGACAGCAAAGACACAAAACCACATCAGGGAAGATGTTTTACAGGCCTAATACTTCTTTTAGTCTGCGTGAGAATGATGGTACTATGACTGCAGATCAGCACATTGTCACTGCGTCACTTCTGATTGCTACTAAATTAATAAGAGCCTCGAAATTTATGGCTCTGGTGGGATTACAGGAAATATTTCTTGTGTTCATCATTCGTCTTTTATTAGGAGTACATAGATACATTTTATACTTCGCAGAATCGTTTGCACGTTTTTTTGCTAAAGTGCATAAACAAAATAACAACAAAAAAGGCAGGTTCTCTTTACGCAAAGCTTTGGAACGTACTGAAGTCAACGTCGGTGAAAAGTTAGAGGTGTTGGGAGGAAAGAAAAGGATTTTTCTAGCTCCATTTTGGCACGTCAAGACTGCAGCAAGGTTCAACAGGCATGAGAGCAAAATAAAAAAGACTGGGGATATGTTGTTCACATGTGTTTGCAACGTCGTGTGGATGTTTACTGACAATTACTCTTTTTTTCTTCATCCGTGTATATTTCTGTCTTTCTTCTTGTTTGCCAGGCTACCCTGACATCCCCACTAACCCCCATCGCCATCTCACCACTACCGCTTCGTGTTTGGGCTGAGTTTGTCTGCTTTTCTCCTCTGGGAAGCACCGAGGAATCTCAGCTATGACACCAAGGCTATTTAAAGGACAAGTCCACCATAAAAAAGAAGAAGCGCTGCTCATTTAGCAGTTTTTCATCATCTTATTTTTACCTGTATGTATAATTATTTTAATCAGTTTAGTTTCCATTTCTACTGTCAAAATATTAAAAAACACTGTCAGAGGACAGAGGTAGTTGTGGTCGATTTCCACTTTTATGTCTTCTAAATAAAACCTTTAACCAGTCATTCCATGTGGTTAGGCCAGGCTCATCCTTCCGTAAGTCATAGCTCAGTCAAGCCAACACAGTGATGAAAAGCTGTGAGGATGAACCAAGATCATACTGGAAGTATTTTCTTTAAAGTTGCTGTTAATTGACTAGATTTTATCAGTGACAGCACCTCAGTCAGCAGTGCAGCTCCATGTGTGGAATCTAATCCAAATGTGACTCCAAGAGGAGATTCCAATCTGAATTCATCAGTAAAAAAAGATTCTACTAAATCCTTCCTGAGGCATTGGAAGCTCGACTGTATGAAAAGCAGTACACATGTAGTCTGAATATCAGGGTGACTTTTGGTATAAGCTCCATCTAAATCAGTTTGTGCAACATCAAGGCCAAAAAGCTTCTCCTTGTTCCCGTCTTAACTGCAAAAAAAGAAAAATACAGCAACAAAAGTGAGATTTATTGTCCCAGCTAGGAGCACGTCAGATCTGCAGGGCAAGGGGATTTTCTCTTTCTGTAAAATGCAGCCACAGTTGTCTGGCCTAAAACAGCAGAATGGAAGATCTTATCAGTCACAAGTCATGGGGAAAGCCTAAGCTTCAGCACCTTTTGACGCCAAACATTAAAATGTTAAAATGTGTGTGTCCCTCCCTGAGGAGGTTGTCTGTTTCCTAACGGATGGTGGGTGGAGGCTTCGTCTGCCTTCAATTTCACTGGTAATATATCTACTACTGTGACAATCATACTTGCCAGTATACCAAGGCAATTCACACAACTGCATATGACATTCACAACATTCTTTTTCCTCTTAGTTATGAACAAAGAAAAGTCTTGTGTAGCATTGTGGGGAGAGTTTGACTAGATTCTCCTCTAAATGTAAATGTTTTACGTGCATATGTGCATCTTTGATTCCTTATGGGACATTATTTCCACCAGGAAGAGAATTTTTGGAAAAATGTTAATTTAAATAGTTTTTTCATAGTTTGAGTCTCAATGCAAGCATTTCATATGTTTTTGTTTTCCTGTCGACGCTTCCATAATTCCAGTAAGCTACAATAGAACATTTCTGGAAATCAGCCATATTCAGGTCTAATAATCCATTGAAGTCATGATGTCAGAGGAGCAGTACTGAAATATAGCTCTGAGATGTCGGCCTTCTCTGATTGGTAGAAGGGGGACTCTCAGGGGAACTCTGCTCTGCTACTCAGGCTGTTCAATTATTCTGGGTCACAGGGACTTTTTATAGCACCTCTCCACAATAAAGGAGGCTTTGAAGCATATCTCTGTTAAATATTGGAAAATCAAATTGTAATTTTGATGGAAAGACATTTCCATTTAAGCTGCAATGTTTCCACTTGAGAGTTCCTGGTACTTTTCTTTCCCAGGAACTAAACTTCCCTGGGGTAAAAGTCGTTTCAAAGGAATTGTGATTTGCACTACCACAGCAAGGCTAAAGCCCCAGGAACATTGAAAAATGCATCAAAAACACAGCACTCTGTGGTCCAAATGCAAAGTGCTACGTAACTGCAGTGCCATCATTCTGAGTCAGGCTGGGAACCTTTGCTGTATGTCCTGCCCCCTTATTACTATTATCAAATAAAAGCAAAACAGCATTGTGAAGTGTTTGAGTTATGCAGTGTTGCTGTCCAAACTATGGTGGAAGCTACATGATTTAGAAAATGCTTGTGATTTACTACTGTCAGTCCATCACTTCTGAAATATGTTTGGCAAACCAGCAACATAAACAAAGAAAAAAATCATGTGTGGTTTTTAAAAAAGCTGGGTGTGTAATGCTGCATGGTATTTGACCAATGTTCAGCACTGCAGGCCCCACCCTCATAGTTCCTGGATCTCCAGAAAACCCTAACTTCTGACAGGAACAACAACAGGTACAGAACGGAGGAACCATTGTTCTGGGTTCCCGGAAAGAGTCCCTTGTAAAAACAGGCCTAAACAAAAAATAATTGGTGTTGGAAAAACTGAACTCAGCAATATCATTGTAAGAGCCAAAATCTGAGCTCACAAATTCTATTGCATTCTAACATTGTTTTGGTAGATGGTTTGGTAAGAGAGAATTTAAAAGTCATGTTTCAGACAACAAATATGAAATCAAACCTGGTCTAATAATGGTCCTTAACATCAAACTGAAAAGTCCTGGTAGCAGTATCATAAGATAAAAAAGGGAATATGATACCTTTGTTATTGACAACATACTTAATCCAGGCAGACTGTATTCATAAAAATAAATAGATTTGTATTGAAAAATATGCTTGTTAGCTTTGAGAATATATTGAAATAAAGGCATCTGAATACTTTTACAAGCAATTCTAATTGGTTTGGTTCTCTAAACTCAAATTACGCAAATTACACCCAGATACTCATACAAGGTTTGGGGCTGGATATTGGGGCTAAGATGGCTGCCAGCGATGTGCAATGCATCATCCAGCCTCTCTTCCTGCATGAATGTGACAGAAAATGTCCTCCTGTTATTCCCACCAGCTGAGTTAGTTAGCGGCCATCACCAATAAATATGTCCTTAATACCCTCTGGAATCAATTTCCCTTCTACATGGCCAGCATGTAGAGGATCGATTTAATCTCAGAGCAAAATAATGCCTGGTAAAGAGGTGAAGAGAGGGTGCAGGGTTGGAGGTGTACGGTGCTTTTGTCACACGGCAAAGTGGGTGCTTTGCATTCCCCGGGTGTATAATCACCTTCAGGACCATCCATTACGCTTGGAGCTGCGCCGTGTCCGTGGCTGTCATCCTGGATGACAAACTGTTAGAGGGCTCCGGGGAGCAGGGTGGTGTGTGTTGAGGTGTTGGCAGAGATGCTGGAGGTATGGATTCTTTTTTTTCAAGGGGTAGGAAGACAGTAAAGATGATAGCAGACAGATAAAAAGAATTGTGGATGGGGGCTATAGCTTGTATAGCCTTAACTTGAAGTCTTTCTAGGCTACATCCATGTAGCTGCAGAAGCAACGTGTGACCTGGATGTCACGTGGACAGGCACACAGATGTAAGGATTGATTCAGTGATCTTGTAAAGTTCTAGCTATTGGCCCTGAAGCGTAATGTGTTCAGTTGTTGGCCTATGCAGGTCTTTCCCTACGTGTTTGTGTCCACGGTATGAATGATTGGAAACAGTGACCGAAACAGCTACAAGACTAACATCATATCCCCTGCCTTTCTCTCTTCTCTTTCCTTCTCCCTCCCTTTGCAATTTCACCCTAATAGTTCCAGAAATTGACCTCTCATATATCCCAAAGGCACATTATTACATTTCTCAGAGTCATATTTTATCCCCCACCCACCCATTCACCCCATCCCTTACACCCCATCTCACCCAGTCACCAACAGCAACACGCCAATTAATGGGGTTGTTCACCCAGCGTTATAACTTCATAAACTTCGGGGGTAATAACTTTCTCGCCCTGCCCGTCACCAGCAGCAGTGGCACAAAGACTAAAGTGTAATCTTGTAGTTTATTCTGGATGGCCGCCCAGCCCCAGTAACACAAAGAGAATCTGTAGTTGGATGCTGGATTTAACTGAATGCAATATTTTTTGAAAGCTATGATTCCACTGAAAGTGGTCATTTTGAATACCTGGGAGGGGAAACTCAGAACCCTAGCTCTATACTGCTGCTGCTTGCCAAGATCCATTATGCACACGCTTATGATTAAGTAGATTCTCTACTTATATGCGTATCAGAGACAACTCAGTTTAAAGAGTGAAGATTAATAGTTCACTGCTGCCCTCTATAATGCTCTCTCTTGATCAAATTAGAAGTTCAGCGGGATGGCTCTCTTTTTTAGCATTGTATCGTGTAAGGAACTGATTTCTATCAATATCAGGAAGGACATCTAATATATTTACCTGCTGTAATGTCTATTACACTAACTATGTATATATATCTATATATATATAGATATATATATAACTTGTGAGTCCACTTAGTACCAAACATCACTGTTTGGTGGCTGTTGAATGTAGCTTTAAATGTTCTGTATAAACATAAGAGTGGCACCAACCTAATAGAGCATTGCTGCCATTTGTTCCTACCCACACATAGGACCCATAAAAGCACTTAACGGAATTGAAAGAGCGCCACCATGATAACAGGCCTGTGTTGCAATTGCACCTCTTTGCTTGCTTGTTCTGACTTGTTTTGGTTTTAGGCACAAATACATATGGTTAGGTTTAGGCACAAAATAAACACAGCCAGGTTTAGTAAAAATGTCATGGTTTGGCTTAAAATAGCTGCTTGCTTAACATTACATGGCGCGACGTCACATACTTCACGTCCTTGTGGTTTCACACTTGAATCAAACTCTGGTGTCCTGTGGGAATGTCCTCTACTTTGTTGACCCGGCCACCACCCATGACCTACTTCCTCCAAGAGTTTATGCATCGGGATATTACAGAATATCTTATTACTACTGCACAAATGTCAAAGTATTATTTTAACATCAACCAGGACAACATTACCAAAAATGGAAGCAGAAAGCTTTAAGGGAAAGCTAATGCTTTTTGAAATGAACATACTGGTACACATTTGTAGATTTGTAATGAAACATACTTGCAATATAACAAGAGATGTTTTTTTCAGAAAAATGTTGTGCCTTTCTGTCACTGCAGCACAAAGTAATCCATCTATCCTACCACAGCCAATTAATAACAGCTCTAAGCATTTCCATACAAATTTCCCTGAAGGCAGCCTATTTTCTCCACTTTGAGACAAAACAACATCTAGCCTGATGCTAGTCTGACCTATTTGTATCAAAGTCTGCATACATGTAAATTTTGCCTTCACATTGTATGTGTGTCCAAAATGGCTGCCATGTGAACAATAGAAGTAGCCTTCAGCTGCTCCAGTAGAGCTCCCACTACCTGAAACACGGACCCACTGCAGCACACACATCACATAACAAACCCCAAGAAAAACTGCTGATGTTCTAAAATGGATCAGAGAAACTTTCATTTTTACTGAGCAGACTCAGTTTTGCCCATTTGAACAGACTGGCCCTCACTGCCACCCAGCTAGACTGGGATCCACAGAAATACTGGTGGAAAGTCTAATAATTCAGACTGGAGGCTGCTGGGCTCCATCCAACCCTTAACCAGCTTTTTGCTCTGATGGATAGCGCACTCAGATGCTGTAACAAGGAGTGTGTGTGTGTGTGTGTCTGAGAAAGGAGCAGAGAGAAATTACCAGTGTGTCAGTGCAGCAGTAAAGTGTGTATATGAGTGTGTGTGGCGTTTGTAATTTGTATTTCTTCTCCTGAAAAGGCCAATATGGGGCGGATGCCCCCCCTCTCTCGTGCACACGCGCGGACACGCAATTCACTATCAAACGCGCTCAGACGCATGGATCAGACTCCTCTGGCAGAATACTTTGATTTATCTGGCGGGAGTAGAGGAGGGAAACAGAGCCCGTTCACATCCAGCCTCAGTAAGAAAAAAAAAAATTTATACATAACAAATCACATTTTAAAAAATCTAATAAATATCTTTCCAGGGAGCGTTTTTTCTGTACCACCCAAAATAAGTCAGAAGGCTTTGGAAAAGAGCTTCACACTGAGACAACACGGCCAACACATCATGTTAAATGTTGTTAGTACACTAGAAAAACAGAACAAACCCATGTTGTACTGGCCAAACCCTGGACGGCTTTATATCAAGATGATTGCAATGACATGACAGGTAAAATATTATTATTATTACAGAGTGAGCAGATAGAAAACTGCGACTCACAAAACCACAGTCTGTTGTGAAATGCTATGTAGCAATAATGAATTTTTGTAATAAAGTAAATATAGAATGTGTTGCATTAGCTCAACGCGTTCAGTGTGCTTGAATAAATGATCCAGGGCATATTCAAAGGGTGGTTCCTTTAGATTAAATCTGAGATAAATGTAAACGCAGAACATTTGTCAGTTTTTCACCGGATTTACCTAATAGAAAAATCCTATTTTAAGTGACTTTCTACTACGTCATGTATCCTCCATATACAGGCCAAATACAAAGTTTAATTATGTTGTCCTCCGCCTGTGCTCTCGTTCGTCTGCAGATGAAGCACCATCTACAGCCGCTGTGGGATTTACATGATCCTTTATAGACTTAGTCCTTACAAGCATATATCTCATCCTGACTGTCCCCTCAGATGTGAGCCCCGCACAGCAGAGTTAGTCCATGCTGCAGGCTGAGTTATGAGGCCCCTGCTCTATTGAGAACTAATCTAGCCTGCGAGCCGCCGGGTCAGTGATGGACGGCCTGACTCCTTTTATGATTTTATGATTTTTAGAAGAAGGAGATGAAAATTCCAGCTGATGGACGGAGACATGAAGTGGGTGGGGGCTCAATAGGATGCTTATTATTATTATGTATACACCTCGGTGCTACAGCAAAGTGACGCTGGAAACAGAAAGGTGACTCTCACGCACACGTGTATACGTGAACGATGGTGTTAAATAGTTGACTGGAGAATTCATATCAAAGCAGAGCAGAGAAACAGTAAGGCTCGGAGTCTGACTGGCCTCCCTGAAGCGCACATGATAGATTCTTTAACGTGCTATACATGCACGTCGCGCGCTCATGCCTCCGCACTGAAGATCGCTATTGATTGTTGATTAGTGCGTTAAAACCCCGCAGTGAGCAGTAGGTCAAACAACAGGAGAGGTTTTCACATTTTGGACATTAGGGCCGATCAGGCGCTCTGGTTGCAGGCTGACCTGACACCGGAGATTTAAAACGCAGTGGAGCGCTGAAAAAACAAACCGAAAGAAAACGAGAGCTCCACTAACGCGAAGCATACAGAGCAGACACATCCATAAAAACACAAATACATCCAAATAAAAACTGAACGACTGTAATGTTTCTTTCCGGACTTACGCATTTTGTGTGTTCTCTGAGTGAAAGCACCTGCTGCCGTATCACCAGCCTCCTGCTTTAACTTGAAAGCTTTTTACTAACATTCAGTTTGGAGTTACCAGCCCTGTAATAATTACAGAACCTTTATGTACGAGGCTGCTGCATTTGTTTGACAAGCTAATCCCAAGTAATGCAAACTAACAACTTTCAATTTGAAGTTACTTTCCAACTGATGGAGACGTAGTTACATATTAATACATCTGTTATGAGCGTTTATATGTGGATCCTGTTCATTCTTTGGTCAGAATCATTTTATCTTAATTATATTTAAAGTTGTTCATATTAATTTGTCCACTACATTTCTGTGTTTACTACTCCAAGCAATCCGTTCCTACAGCAGCCGGCTGGTAACATGAGGATGATATGTGCTAAACGTAGAGGAGGTGGGGGGGCACTTTGGCTCTCCGGGTCTTTGTTCTTGTTTTATGGCGGCATTAAATGCATTTACAATCTCCCTCTCTCTCCGCTCTCTCTCCCACTCTCGCGCGCTATTTCCGGCTTTAATAACTTACTTTGATCCAGGCCGTCCTTGTCCTCACTCCCTTCACAAATGTCCTTATTCTCGTCGAACGCTGCTCCTGGGATGGCGGTCGGATGGTGGCTCAGCTCGCGCGCAGCCGTGGATGTGGACTCCAGGATGTACGTCGTGGTCTCGTGGTGGTGCTGTCCACCGATTTTGGGGGCGATCTCTCCGCTGAGATGGCCGAGCTGAGGCTCCAGTTTAACATGCCCTGTCTGGCCCTGCCCCGGCATTGAGTCGGAGCCGCGCGGCGCGCATTCCAGCCATGAGCGTAGGTACCGTGTGTCCGCGGCGGGCACGTGCTGGGCTGGGATGTAAGGGTGGTATACAGTAGGGAGGCCGCTGGCACCGTGATGCGGACTGAACGGACTCCAGGATGACGAGAAGACCGGAGGCTTGGGCTGGAAGCTGCAGGATGGGTACGAATCGGGATGGGGATGGTCTGCGTGCGCAGCGCCGCCGGGCTGCCTTCCCCCCGCGACTGCAGCCGAGCTCGAGCCGGAATACTGGACGCTGGGAAAGCGAGCCGGGGTTGAGAGTTCATCGTTCTCGTGACTTATTATGGAGTCCACGTAATAGTTGCTCAAAGTCCCAGAAATGGACATTCTCGGACATTATCTGCGAAACACCGCAAGTTCACTAAATGGAGAACAAGAAGAGAAACATTACGAGATTCGCTCTCTTCCCCTCTCTCTATTTCTCTGCTGTCCTTTGCTGGCTCTCCCCCTCCCTTCCTCTCTCTCTCTCCCTCTCTCTCTAGCCCCTGCCTTCCAAACAACTTGCTCACTATAGCGAAACAAAGTGCTACAGCCTACTGTCTCGGGGTGTGCGCGGGTTTGTCGGGGTCGGGTCTGTGCGCCAGGCGCAAACTGATTGGCCGGACTTTTTCTTCGAGCTTGATAAAGCGTCGGTGGAGCATAAATCAAACCTGCTCTCTCTCTCTCTGTCTCTCTCTCTCTCTGTCTCTCTCTCTCTATATATAACAGACTACCCCTCTTCTAAATAAATGGTCTTGTTTATATGCAATATGCAAAATGAGCAGTTCCTCCGTATATCTAGTCTGTGTCTCTATGGCTGCTGTCAGACTAGAATTATATAAAACCCTTAAATTACACGCTGCGCGTGGACAGTAAACATGAGACGCAGAGCTGACAAAATGGCTGATAAATAACAAGGCTACTGAAAATATGTATTTGCTTTTAATATATTTTCACTATTTCGGTGCGACGTGCGCAGGTCACGTGCACTTCTGTTGGATCGCGCACTAACCAATTACTTCAATCAAATCAACACAAATTACATCAGGGAGCGCGCATTTACAGCGCTGTTAGTAGAAGCGCCAATCATCTCACACTTCAGGCGAGACAGCAGAAGAAATATCTTGTATCAGACTCCAGATAGACAGTAAAATTCACACCTAGCTAGGTTCAATTATTTAGCCGCTTCCTGAATCCACGTGGAAGATTTTCCTGTGAGCAGCGGAGCCGCCTGACAGTTTTTTTATTGGCAGATTAACAGTCATTTCTGTTAACGAGCGCCATTAAATCGGGCCCTGCGTGGTTATGCCCCTTGTCTTTACAATGCAAACTACTTCAGCTACTTTTTTGGGGAGCTCCGTTTAATACCATAATAAAATCCTACACGAGGGCGGCTGCTTTGCTTTTATAGGGCTGATATATAGCCTGTAGTGGTGCGGACCGTAAACGCGACTGAGGCTGTTGCAGCCTTCCTCCTGGCCGGATAAGGGAGCTCCTCATTCAGCGGCCAGGCTGCTCAGAGTAAACACAGCTCGGGGCCGGTGTTCGGTGGAGGTCGCTACCGGGTGGCTGAGGCTGGGCGCCGGTAGCAGCTTTCTTCTGTGACGGACACCGATAGGCCAGACGACTCTGTGCTCAGTCCGAATGATGATGAATGATGAAATGCCTCTTTGGGTTTTTAATGAGGAGAGTGAAGGGCAGCCGCAGCACGGACTGGCTGTGAGTCCAGACATTTGACTTCCTGCTGACCTTTATCAAAGTCACCGGGATTGTAAGTGTTTCTATTTCGTTATAATTATCACAGATGTGGAGTCTTGGACTCTTTAGGAAAGGCTATCTGCTGGTCTGGGCTATAAATCCAATATGTGCGTCGCATATACAGCTAATGCCGTTATTTACGGCGATTAAATATGAACTACACATTCCTTATTGGGGACTAGCGCCGTTATTTACGAGGATGGAGGTGGAATATAACAGCTTTCAGATCTGCTGAAGAGAAATGATGAGATGGATCAACAGAGTGGTCTGCTTTCATTACAGGAGCAGCAGCAAAAGACAAGCAAACCAAGAGTCCTTTAACGACCAGCCGCGGCTCTGGCGCACAGATTTGCAGTTTGAGCTTGAATTCAGCACATTCCTGTGTTCTTCAGTCTTAAAGGAAATATTTACGGCTCATGTGGACAGTTTCCGTTGGATATCAGAGGCCCACTGAAGATCAGACTGAAAAGTTAGCCGAGAAACGCGATTAAAAGTTGTTGCGTTAAATGCACAATCTGTGATTATGAAGTACGCGTGTGTGTGGAAATTTAAGATGTGTCTCGAATGAGCTTTCGACACCAGCAACTGAACAGATGAGTAACAGGGAAATGTACGACCTCAGTTTAGAACATGACATATTGCACCATGTGTCCCTCAACCTGTATTTTTGTTTTTACACAAACCTGTGCTTTACGCATTGTTTCCGAGATGTGAAGAGTATAGAAAGCGATTCGCTTGGGATATTTTTCAGTCAGAATGGCCTCTCCTCAGACCGCAGGCTGAGGGAATTTTAATTTTCTGAGGGCCTCCGCCCTGCAGGCCCAGGCTGCCACCCAGGCAACGCGTTAATTGGAGACAGTGGAGCTGAGAAAGCTTGAAAACATTATCTGAAAACCACCTTCATTTTCTACACGTTGCCTCACTGCTGTAACACGAGTGATTTGGACAAATAAGCGCCCCCCCCCTCCCGCAAGAAAACCACCACCCACTCACACGCACAGACAATTAGCTTAGTGTGAGTTCAATACGAGTTTAAATGAAAAATATAATAATGTGAGTATTGTTTTCTTCTTGGCCAAATGTTTTAAAGTTTATTTTAAAAAGTTTTTTTTCCGTCATTCATTTTACGAGTAGACGCACAGGAACCAGCCACACGGTGATTTATGCCAAAACTGTACTTTTGTTTTTAGTTATAAGTACTATAGCGAATATTCAGATTACTCAGTTCAGTCAGTTTTACATGTTTAATAAAATATAACAATTTAAAATATGTAGTAAATCCAGATCAGACGCTCGCGCGTTTATTAAAAATGAATCATTTACAGCCTAAGTGTTACCAAGGCATTTTACAAGCCACCAATAAAAGCTTTTACAGTACAATAACTGGCAGTTACTGTATCTTACTTTCTTTCCTAGCACAGATTTCAAATGAATTCCCTTAAACAAATGAGGGAGCAGCTATAAAATCAGCGTAAAAATCCAGGTTGAACAAACATAAGAAACCAAGGGAACTGATCATCTTATATTTCAACTCTGTACAGTTTCTTTGCTTGCCTTCAGATTTTAAATAATCATCTCTGCAGATTTAAAGTACTGACGTGAATTCCAGGCCGTAATTTGCTTTTCCTGGAGCGAAAGCCTTCATTTCCACCAACAGCTCTGGATTTAGAAAGCGCAAATTTAGACCGTATTCCTAATTACACTTTAGACACGTCCACAACGGGCTTTTTTGTTTTTTTGTTTTGAAACTGAAATGTGAACTTGTAAACAGACATTTGTCCCGTGATTATGAATTAAAATGTATTTTTTTATTGAATTGTGTTTTGTCTGTTGTTGTCGCAGGACGCAAAAAAGTCCAGCACCAGCTGATAATGAACATACTGTCCCTGAAACGACACAATCAGAGAAAGACATAGCTGCATGAAGACAATTTTAAAAATCCAGTGAACACAGACTACTGCAGACAGTTAACTGCTGTAGAGGAGAACTGAAAGTTTGATTCTAACTTAACTCAGGCAAGTGTATCAAATGTTTTGTTTAAGTATATCATATCGGGTTATATATGTTTATATTTTACATATATATATATATATATATATATTTATATATATATATATATATATATGTGGGTGTGTGTGTGTGTGTGTGTGTGTATATATGTATATATAAGCTTCGAAACAGCGACTCACAATATTAATAAGAAGAAGAAACATTATGTTACAGGTTATATATATTAAAATTCAAATAAAATAATTATTGGCTATTGTAATGTAATTGTAAGTAAACATAATATATTTGAATCTAAACATTTTAAATATTAAATAAAGGATAAAAAGTGAAAGTTTGGAATATGGAATGGAAACATGACCTACTGCATTCAGATGCATTGGGGTGTGACAAATTGAAATATTATTTTTAAATGTTAAAGTAAAATGATCTGGTCAACACTGATTATATATGTAATGGATCTACCTAAATAAAACATTCCTATAGTCAAATTCAAAATGCATTCATATCTAACATAGAGCACTTGTAAGTGTTCTGTGATGTAAAATGGGTAATACAACATTTACCATGATTTGTAACTGATACAGGTTTTCTATTCTGATGCAAAAACCTCAGTAGATACCTAACAATAATGGCTCTTGAGCATGCTAACCTGTGTGATTGATACGAGCTATATATTTTCATAACAGCCCATGCCTGGCCCTCGTAGATCACATACAGCATCGCATTTCTCTGCTGAAAAGCTTGAGGAGGCTCCAGGCGTTTTCCCTGAGTCTCTTTAGAGCTCACATGGTAAAGTTGTCTTTGTAAATGAAGTCAGCAGAGAGTTATTAACTGACTCTGTGCAACAGCAAGGGAAAGTTGAAATGTGGAATAATGTGTGACATGGGCCCTCAGCTGTGATTACATGCCCTGAGATATCTTACCTAGAAAAGTCCAGTTGTTATGGACTGTGTGTGTGTGTGTGTGTGTGTGTGTGTGTGTATGCATTAATTCAGAATCTTCACTCAGTAGCTTTTCCACTATCTTGTTTCACATATGTTGTTAAAAATATCCTTGCTAACATCTCTGAACATGGATGGACACTGTCACCGTCATGAAGAAGGGGAACTGTGGAACATTATTGTTGTCATTCCCATTTTACCATTAGACAGTCTGGTTCAGTCGTGTCCAGCAGTCCAGCAGCATTTGTGTGCTTTACAATCTTAGAGTCACTAAATTTATTGCGGTTTACATGATTTTTTATTATTGTGATAATGATTTTAGCTGATTCCACATGATTCATTCATGAATGAGAATTTACAGTGTAGCATGGCTCTGTTGTACTATACAACCACTGAACAGTGTGTGTGTGTGTGTGTGTGTGTGTGTGTGTGTGTGTGTGTATAAGAGAGAGCAAAAAAATTAACCATAAAATGTACTTTTGTGATTTGTTTTATTAAAAATTCCTTTATGTGGAATAAATAAGAAAGACTTTGAAGTAAAGCCAACTTAAAAGCACACAAAATAAAAACTTGATTTTTCTGAGAAGAACTCATGTAAGCCCCACCCCTTAATCCTTATATTTTAAGTTTTCAGAAGTTGCTGACAGTTTCCATTTTAACAACATACTGTAACAATCTTCGCTGGTTTAAGGACTGTGTAAAATTATCACAAGGACAAAGGGTGACAAAAGTAAAAAACAGGTGCCCTTAAGGGATATTTTACTAACAACCTCAGTTTACTTTTATTTCTGTTTAATATCAGATCCCACATCTATAAAACTGAAATACATAGATTGTAACAATCAGACTCTTATGAATGTTGTTTTTTTTTTTTTTTTTATAATAATAATAATAATTTCTCCGCTAATTCAGTTTGGGTTCATTCCCAGCTGGCAACACATGGAAACTGTTTTCATGAGCAACCATCCCAGTTGTAAGTGTTTTAATTTTTTTTCATTCATCTTCTGCTTCACCAATTTGAGCATTTTTTGAGCAGCAAAATTAGAGCATTTAGAAACTTAATTTCCTGCTTAACAAACTTAATATCAACTCTGCAATGTCTGTAATCATCTGCTTCTCAGATTACCTAACATGAGAGAAGTTAATTCATAAATCTGTTTGGTGTATGTTAAGGGGCCTTTATGGCAATTTTACCTATAGCAGTGTGACTGTAGAGTTTGACTGTAGTGTTGCTCAGATCCTGCATTGCCTGGTTTCCATACTTACAGCTGGGCCCCTATTGACCCCACAAATCTAGCCCCCACCTGCAACCTTCTGCTCATTGTGCATTTACATATGTACCCTGGTGTCACCTAAGTCTTATTAAGTACAGTGCACACAGCAGACCTTACATGACAGATTCATTTTGTGCACAAAGATGCAGAAACCAAACACTGTTTGAGTAACAATATGCACCACGTGAGCACAAAAATAAATAAAAAAATAATTAAGGTCTTGCTAACTAGCTTTTAAAACAAGACCACAACATTAGTTACTGCAAGCACGACCATAGTTAATATCATATTTTAGTGGTGCAATTCCCTAACAAATGTACAATTAGTGAATTATCAAAATCTGCTGACATGTGATGAACCTAGGAACAAAGTTACAAGGAATGTTTGGAAGGTTACAATTTTATACTTAAATGGTACAGACCATTTCATGGTCTGTACCATTTAAGTGTATTTATTGTGTATACTACAGACTAGTCAGCTACTACTTCTGATATCTCTCTACATCAGAGCATACAAAGATAGATTCCTTTACTTTTCCATTATTTATTGAGTTGTTCATTTATTTAAAGTACACTGCATTTATGAGATTGCATAGAGCTATTGATTGTGTTTTGTAAAAACCACTGGGTCAACTTGTCCTTTCAGCTGTCTGCATTTACATACACCATTCTTCTTTAGCAACATTAATTATTTATATTATTTAATATTTAATTATTTTGTACTATTTTTTTATTAACCGGTGATTAGGTGTAAGGGTTCGTCTGTCTCTATATGTCAGTCTTGTGATAGACTAGTGTCCTGCTTCTCACTGAATGAAAGATGGGATTGACTCCAGCAACACAGCAACCTTTAACAGGAAAAGCAGTTAGGACAAGGGATGGACTGTTAGCGCCATTAATCACCTAAAGAATATGATAAATGCTCAAAGTAACAAATGTGTATTTGTATATGTGTGTTTAGACAATCACTGCCATCCTGGTCGGGCACTAAAATGTCAGTGAAGTTCTAATGTCAGATGTGTTGTGGGCACTTCATGTATCCTCCCATGATTTCCAGGAGGCCATGTGATGATGTGTGGGATGGATATTCATACTGGTAAATAACCAACTCAGGCTGTGTGGTTTACAAGCTAAAACAGCTGATAGAGCAGGTACCTAAAACAGATTTAGATAATAATATTTTCTCTTGATGCTGTTCTTCCAGATCCTGTAAACACAGGAAGTGGGATCTTTGTGGTAATGGAGAATTTCTACATTGTCGGATTCCTACTTTAGCAAAGTCTCTAAATGTGTCTTTCACCTCTAGCAACTGATGACGGTACCGCAGCACTTCGGAACTGCACCAGTGTGTGTTTAGAAATGCAATTTAAATCTCTGTGACAGAGACGTTCTGATTTCATTAGTGTGGGTCAGGCTCCAAAATACATTTCCCATAATGCAGCTGAATAACATCTTGCATTACACCCTGTGTGTAATACAAGACTTTGGTTATAAATGTATTGTCTCCCAGCCCAACACTATATCCCGAAATAATCTGCCCCTAGACAATGTTTGCTACTGTGTGAGATAAATCATTTTAAAACTAAAGCCTAACCTCAGTAAACATCACGGTGATGTTAGAGTACATTAAATATTATAAGGTGAATCTTGTGGTGAAACAGAAATATGATTACAGATTTGACACTAAATGAACAAACTTGTCTATATTTACTGAGCTAATGATGAAATGTTAGTGGATTTCTGTAAAAAGCACCATGACTTTTTACAATTCACTGCTGCATTTACAGTCTGGATGTCAACAACAGTCGAGACCCTGTGTAACGCTTAGAGAACTGGGGGGGTTCTTACAGGCTTGCTCCTCCACCGTCAGAACACAGCCAGACAGTGAACTGTGAGCAGCTAAATGTTAATGTGCTATTAAACGCACTGCAAATTATACAGAAACCCTCGGTCGCTGACATGGGAGAGAGCACGAGAGAGCAGATTTACAGCTTCACAGCAGCACGCTGAACTTCATAAAACATACAGTGTTTGAAAAGGAATGGCCAACATTTATCATCACACCACTACAGTGGGTGCAGAGGTTCATCCGCCCCCGCCCAAACACACAAACACATGCAACAAGTTATTTAATCATTAGTACGAGCAATTTTTGTTATTGTTTTAAAGGTCAATTCTAGATCAGTGAAACTAAATTTAAACATTACTAAAAGTTTAAGCCAGTCTCTGGAGTTTTAGGCACAATCACAAGTTGCAGACTAGTGGTGGAAGACACGATTCAGATCTTTAGAAATACCTGAATATTTCTGAACAACAATCTAACATTTGTGTTCAAAGTGACATTGTTAGTTGCAACGCTGCTTTTTTCGAGTACTAACCATCAGTTCATGTACATGCAGTACATATAATATCTCAAGTAATCACATTGTGGGGATACACAATGTGTTTCACACATTCTTTTCTTTTTGGTAATAAAATATCATATGGCAATAAATATATCATATTACATATATCAACCAATCACAGCACTGTTTCTATAACACTCAATAAATGAGAAGCAACATGCAACATGAGCGTTTAGTGTAAACACAATCACTCCTATGAATCTGAAAGATGCTGCTTATAAATGTAGATCAGGTACATTTTTCCAAACCAATCTAGACTGACAGATGAGAAAAGTGGTAAAAATATATATATGTTTTGTAAATTTAAGTGACATGATGTGGCAGCACAGAGGAGAAGTGGTTAGCGCTACTACCTCACTGCTGGAAGGTCCCCAGAATAAGTCCAGGCCAGCTACCATGGGCTTTTCTCTGTAATTCCAATGTTCTCGCAGTGCTTGCGTGGGTTACCTGCAGGTTCTCTGGTTTCCCCTCACGGTCCAAAGACATCCAGACTGAGACTTTAAATTGCCTGTAGGTCTCAATGTGAGTGTGACTGCTTGTCTGTCTCTATACGTCAGCTTTGAAATAGACTATTGACCTGTCAAAGGTGTACCCCGTTTTTCCCCTAATGACAGCTGGGATTGGAACCAGCAGCAGGATAGATGTCTAAGTGTGTCTAGAACTTGATTGGAGGGATTAGACATATAGTACTGTGCAAAAGTTTTAGGCGACCTTTAGTTTTGTTGTTTTGGCAGTGCTATTATAACTAATATATAGATATACAGTATATATATTTATATATATACTTTATTTATATTAAAATACAGCTAGAAGATATAGAACATATGTAAAAAGTATAAAAAAAACAAATATTAACAGCTTGTTTAGGCTAAAGTGACAAATATGGAGTATGATCTCTGTAGAAGAATCTGGAGAGGTTGAGGACAAAAATAGGAGAGGAAGACCTGTTAAAATATAATGGAAGTTTCTCAGAGTTTCCTCTTTGAGACACCGGAAGGAGTCCAGCAGGTGGAGGACCTGACTCCACATTTGGCAGCTTCATCTGGATGCCAAGTTGATCCTTCCATAGCCTGAAAAAAACCTGATCAGGAATGGTCAGGAAAGGAGAGCAGCCAAGAAACTAGTCTCTAGTTGTTCTAATATAAAAACTGAGAAATAAATATGTGTGGATGTCATAGCATTGCTGAAAAACTAATCCAATCCTGGCCTAAGACCTTTGCACAGTACTGTACTTAAGAAGGATACATATCTCACAGTTCATGTATCAGCACAAAATCCAAACAAGTCCAAGAATCTCTGTCTAGACCTCCACAATAAAACTGTGGTGAGGTACAGATCAGGCCAAGAGCATAAAAAGCTTCTACTTTTTTTTAGGTAGAAGTATAGCGGCCTTAATGATTGTGAAATGGAAAAAAAAAGAGTGGAATCTCCTCATCAGTCATTCAGATTTGAGTTGGCTATCCAAGAAGGGCCAGGGAGGTGACCAAGAACCAGTGGTCACTTTAGCAGAGCTTCAGAAGTCTTCTGCTGCAAGGATGACAATTTCAGTCAACCAGCAACTAGGCCTTTATTTAGAGAGACTGGAGGGAAAACAGTTTGAGTAAAATGTGTACTACAGCCTGCACATCTACATATCGATTTTGTCAAACAGCATTTAAAGGACAAGAAAAAAATCTCTGGTCTGATGAGAAAGTATTTCAGTTCTCTGGGCAAATCTCCAAGCACTGCTCATCAACTGGCTAAAACCATCCAACCAAAGTGAAGCATGGATTGAAAGAATGTGCTCCACATAACCAGAGACAAGAGCAACGATTCCCCCCTCAGCAAAACATCGGCCTGAAGCATACAGTCAAGACAATGCTGGAGTGGCTTCAAGTCCCTGACTGTCCTCGGGTGGCCCAGCCAAAGCCCAGACTTAAACCTAACTGAACATCTGTGGAGAGACCTGAAATAACAGTTCACAGACATTTCCCATGGAGCATGAGAGGATCTGACAAGAAGAATGAGATAAACTGTCCAAGTCTAGGTGTGCAAAGCTTCTCGAGACTTTCCAAAAAAAGACTAAAAGCTAGAATTGTCATTGTGGGTTACTGAATGTAGACTGACAGAGAAAATTGACTATTTGATTTTAAAAATCTATTTCACAAAAAAGTTGTCAATAATTGAAGGCGTATGAAAACTTTTGGAAGCTGATATACAGTATATTGTTAAAGGGACAAGTTTAAATAGATCTTTTGGAAAGTTACACTTTCCTTGTAATAGTGTGTCCGAAGAAAGGAGAGTCCCTGAGTTACTGTACTGTACAAGCATTTTCCATAATTTCATAGTTTTGTTCCATCACAGTGTTTTTGTGCCTTGCCAAGTTCAATTCATGAACTTATTTATTATTCATGTTTCTTATTTAACCTGTGATCGCGAAGGTCTAACATAAAATAACAGTGACCTAACCAACTAGAACGTGGAGTAGGGATCTACATCTATGGGTTTTATAACTGCTACTCAGTAGTGTGATAACATAACAAATACTTTCTTATTTTATGCTATTTATAGAGTTTTAAGGTTGATAAAATTATGTACCAGCTGCAAACTGTAATCACACCTTTCCTCACTTTGTGTGTAAATGAATAGTATTCTATAGCTGTGCTGTAGCTATCATACATCATTTTCCATTTCTTCCAGACAGATAAAAAATGGTTCCCAGAACAGTTCCCATAGCAGCACTTGACCACTGTGTCTCCTAGAAATTACACTGGTATACTAAACTGTTTTTCTAATTACGCTGTGGTGGCAACAAAATTACTGGCTGGATTATGTTCAGAGACAACATTTTTTTAATTAATGACGTGTTACAGCAGCAGAGTTGCAAGGATGTGGTTGGGCTGGCATACACCATGCAGGACAGTCACAGCAGAGACCAGGGTTTGCATCACTAGCCCTTCTGTAATTAAGTTTACAAACAAAAAAAGCACATATATAAAAATTAACAAGTCAGTTTGAACCAGACGAAGACCTAAACATAGCCATAAATCTGTTTAATGCTGCTTCAAGTAAATAGTTTACTTCAAGACATAATCCATTTATGTTCCTTCCAAACATATTTTCTGTTGCTAATTGGCTGTGTATAAATGGAATTTCTAGGAGCAGTATTTATTGTGTACTTCACTGACTGTACACATTACATTACAATTTTACATCAAATGTGACAGAGCCTTTGCAGTAACAGCTTCCAGACTATAAAACCTGAAAAATCTAGATGAATGACTAGTCTTCTTGTGATATTTACCATACTGATCTAAATGTTATTTTATGTCCCTATAAGTTGTGTCTTCATTTAGTTCTATAGGTTTTCTCTTTGTTTGTTGTTTATTGCTGTTGTTTGGAGCAGATCCCAGCTGTCACTGGGTAAGATTCTTATACAGACTGCCAATCTATCACAGGCCCACACATAGAGACACACAACCATTCACACCTACAGGCAATTTAGACTCACCAATTACACTAACCTGTTTTGGGCTGTGGGTGGAAACCCAATGCAAGTGTGTGGGGAACATGCAAACCTCACACAGAAAGGCAACAGCCAGCAGGCAGGGCTGAACCCTGGGTGAGTCGAAAGTGGTAAGCACTCATCCAGCTGAGCATGGTGAAAGTCTCTTTCACTTTCTCAGTGGAAGCTAGTTAGCCTAGCTTGCTAACATTAACAGTCAGTGACTGACAGCTCTTGCCCACTCTGCTGTGTTCTACTGCGTTACAGAAGGAAGAGAAAAACTAGCCCTCATTCATACAGTTATGGTCACAGTAAACAAATAGACTGTCTAAACGTGCAGTGCATGGCACCGTCTATGGTAGTGCTTGTCATCACGTGATGTGAGCCTTCATGATAAATTATATATTAAATATATTTTGGTTGCTGAGCAAAGTTTCACGCACTCTCAGGTAAACAAAAGGAGCACAACAACAAAATTGTTTTGCCACTTGGGAGCAGTGAAGCAAAATATTAAACTCGGGGCCAAGACAGATAAACAATGAGCTCCAGCTCACCGCAGACCTGCTAATTGTCTCTATTTTTTCTGTTTTTGCTTAATACTTCCTAATTGATAACAACTGTTTAATACTTTTTGCCAACTTTTCGTGGATTAGCACACAAGTCACTGGGAACTAGGACATTGACTGGGAACACTAAAGCTACTGTTCTTTGTATAAACAGCAGCGGAAACATTCGGAACAATTATAGTTAAACTACGATTTCGCTGCCTATGAACCGAACTACCTCTAGAGGATAAAAGTTATTCAAATCGGCACGGGTGGTTTTACCCAATACATACCCATTTTGTTATTCTGAAAACATATTCTTCATGTTGTACTCTTTTATTTTTCACCTTTCTAATCACATCCCTACAACTAAAACTGAAATGTAGTTCACAGTGAGTGATTGTGCTAGTAAAAATGTAATTTTAACATGTTAAATGATGCCCGTGTCAAATACAACAGGCAAAGGGGCCGCCAAAAACACCAGAGAAAAAAATATTTGGACATTTGGAAGCACCTTTCTGCTAACACTGACAATATTTATTGAGGCCTCTGATACAATGAAACACTGGGGAAATCCACTATGTAACCATTTTCAATTTCACATTCAAAGAACATGTGTTTTGAATTCACACGGGGGTCTTTGCAAAAGCAACAAATCTAAAGAGGCTGCCATTTGTTTTATCCATTAAAGCGTCCATGTAGCAGTGCAGAAAAAAGCACTGACTGCTGAACAAAGTCCATAGTCAACAGCTGACAGACGTGGGGTTGGGTTGAGTGTTGGACATACTTGGTTTTCTCCTCCAAAGTCTGCTGGCATTTGGCTGATGTGATTCAGGCAGTTTCAGGTTCCTGTGATATTAAGAATCCAGCCCAACAACTTGAAACTACCTACATCACATAGCTCCAATATGAATCCAGTGACTCCACTCATGGCTACAGCAGTCACCAGAGCCGAATGTGCAAACTAAAGGGTGGAACTCTCGGCTAGGTCAAACTTCACAGGTGTAATTGGAGTTCAAAATATGACTATACCAAACAAATAAACATATGTCTGGAGCACTCAAATGTCTATTTACCGATCAGGGAAAAATGCTGTTTCAACCTGTTGGTTTTGCTCAGTCAAGCACAAGAGATGCATGGAGGCCCTACTAGAAAACCACTGCACAAACTCAACAACTGCATTTTGCTTGACTCAGTTTCAGCCACCACACTTTTTGAAAAATGCAGCCTGAGGCTTACAATTGAGCAAGTTCCAGGGTAAACTTACTTTATAAAATTATACATATACAAAGAATACAAGATTCTTGACTGCAATAGAAATGTCCATCCATCCATTATCCTAACAGTTTTTTTCTCTTAAGGCTCATCAGGTGCTGGAGCCAATCCCAGCTGTTAACGAGAAGAGTATACCCTGGACAAGTTCACAGTTTACCACAGGACTGACATATAAAGACACAAAACCACTTACATTTACTTCTATGGGCAATCAAAAGTTTCCAATGAACCTAACTGCATGTCTTTGGACTGTGGGAGGAAGAACATGCAAACCCCACACAGAACGTCAGCTAGCAGACTGATGGATTTGAACAGAAATATGATCATCTTAAAAATCTTCAGTAAAACTAATGGCGCAAATGATCTCTGAAACAAACACACACTAAAACTCTCCACTGTCCTCAAAACCTAATGACAGAATATGTTGGGATGTTTGAAAGCTCCCATCAATGCCCTGATGTGCAATTAACATTTTTTTATTTTGTAACAATGATCTTTGTAGTAGTGGCTTCACCTCAACCATACATTTCCACCATAGATTAAATTTGCCTTCTTGGGAATAAAGTATAGCAAGACTTTGACTGCTTTTATATGAGCCTCTGTCTCCCGTCCTCCAACTGGCAAATTTGGATGTACAAAGCAAAACTCATCTTTTTTATTTTAATTTCAGTATATGAGTTATACGACATATTTGAGACAGTAATGCCTGTTAAACACTGGGTTATTTACCACCAAATCATTCTGTGACCCTCCACAAGGATCAGCAATTCAGTGCAGTCCTTTATTAAGTTTTACTTTCATCATTTGTTCATTGTAACAAAATGAAATGCACTCCTCAAGATTCTTAGTATATTTTGATCATTCACAGACATATATGATATGATATCTTAGTATATTCTAATAAGACTATTTACCAGCCACTACAACACAAGATATTAGAAGTTGAACATTTGGTGATTCTAAGAAGGTCAATCAATGATTTGTCTTTTTTTCAGAAATTTCAGTTGCTTTGTCTTGCTCCAAAAATTTCCCCAAAAGTGGTGGGAAACTATTTAATAGTCTAACTCCACAATCCAGTACTACTATCACACTGATATTTCATGTTTTCAGCAACCATTTTCCAATAGGTTTAGTGCGTTCAATGACAGTTACTTTACCTGAACTCTGAGTCCTGGTAATGTGATAATTGTGCAAGGCTAGCAAAAGCACATCAATAGTCATTACAAAACACCTGCATGGTTCGTACCTCTGATGTGTGTTATACTGTGTTCATGCTTCTACTTCTGGGATGCTGGCAAATGTCTAAAATGAACACTGGGGCGGCATTCTGCTGGTTTTCTGTAAATACGCACAGCCATGAGTAAAACCATCATAATGAAGGATTGGTTTCATGGCAGCATCTCAGGATCTCTGTCAAAAGAAGTCCGTGTGAGCTGCAGGTGTCAGGTTGCACACCGCTCGCATCTTGTGTAGCATTAACGGAGAAGCAGCATTTAATTCAGCTCTCATTTCAGGAAAACATGCGCAGAACAAATTATTACTGCTTTTTGTGAGGATACTTTTAAAACCCACAGTGAAAGACAGAGAGAAATTCTATGTTTTAGAATTTATCATCTGAGGTCAATCTGAAATTGACTAAATACAGTATTTTTAAGTTGGTGAGAATAGTGTTATCAAAATCAACAGTCCATCTTTATTCACCCCCAACTAGCTAGAGCTAGAGCTAGCTAGCTAGCAACAACCCTACATATAGTACTGTGTCTGCATGTCCACTGGGGTTTGTGTGTCAGACTATAACAGCTGCCAGATCTGTGAAGGTCTGGCTGGATGTCCACGTACAGCCCAAAACATTGTGTCAGTGCATGCTGCCTGCACTGCAGGTGCACTGACTGTACATATAGATAATAAGGAAGCCCTCTGTGTTTGTTTTCACATCTTTAACACTCTTCTTCTTCTTCCACTTTTGATTTTCAGTTAAATGCAGCAAAGTAAAGAGTTCTCCTTCTTATCAGGGGCTGCCGTGTCTATGCAGGCACATCTAATTGTATGTGCTAATATATATTATGAATAGCAATTTAAGGGGCTTCAGAATTCCATAAACGCAAACGGATCAACTTTATAAAATCATATTAAAAAAATAATTGTGTGCTTCAAGACACCCTCTCTCTTTAGACCCTCAAACTGAATTAGGAAAAGTAAGTGTTTGCATCTATAATGTAAGTATGTGTTTGTACGTTATGTGAAAGGCATAAATTGGATTTATTGCTCATCTCTGAACTCACCACGAATTTCCTTTCTTCATGTTTGTAAAACAGATTCATAAAAGGTTGTAACATGTCAAACTTAAACATGTGTGTCCTTGTATCATTTCACACTGTCTTGGTAAAATTTTAATCCAGTTTCTTAAAAATTAAGTCTGTATTCACATCACTGTAGAGGAGGTTTTAATTCAGCCATGTTGGAGGACAACCTATTCAAGATCTTCCCACAGCATCTCAATCAGATTCAACTCCAGACTTTGATTTGACAACTCTGAAATCTGAAATCATTTGAAATCATCATTTAAAACTGCAAACTTATGGGAACTGTTCACTATTAAAGTGAATGGAAATTTACAAATACATTGATAAAAAAACATTTAAATGTAAATTTCACCACCAAAATATTCAGTCAATAACATCAGTTTAATTTTATGGGTATTTATCAATATTTTATGGGAAATAAAACTTGCAGTGCAATATTCAGTTTTGTTATTGCAGTGTTAAGTCTATTATGGGTGGGTTCGGACAGTCACAGCAACCGGCTTAAGGTTAGAAGAGAATATGAGCTGGCTTAATAGACACTCACATTATATGCAATGTCTGTGTTAAACAAAATCACAGTTTAATAGGGTTAGAGAATTTACACCTACTCTCACCATGCCACTTCGAGAATGACATTTTACATTTTCTGGACACACAGTAAGGATGTGAATTCTGCATGAATGGTACGTTGTAATGTTTATTGTGATTGTAATTGTATGTTTATAATTTTATTAGTAGTGAAAGATTAGTTCAGCACAAACTCTTTCACTTTTTGCCTAAAAACTCTAGAGCCACTCTTATCTGTGCTGTGCTTTTTTGACTGTTTTTATCCAGTTCACATTTATGGCATAAAATTGAAACATCTTTTTAAATAAATGACTGTTAATAGATGCCAAGAGTCATTTGAAAGACAAATGTAGATCCCTGTTAACTGAATTATAGTTTTAACTGTCACGCGAGTACACAACCTCGCTCATAAACTCAAGATTTTTAGGAAGGCAGCATTGCCTTCCTCTGGTTATAATCAAACGATTAGAGTGCATGTGAGTGAATCCAGCAGCAGGAGGTCAGACTACTGCCGTAAATCATATCTAACAAGTAAAATCCCTTCTGCAGTAGGTTTCTTCTTAGCTTAATGAATATCCAACTGTGTGACCTCGATGCAAAAAGAAAGTTTGGAAACCTTTCAAGCTTTTTATCTCAAGCAGTGAGGTGATGACATATGATGAACTATGTGAGGAACCAGAGATGACTTGAGGTCAGCTGGCATGTGGGTTAAATTGAAGAATTTAATTTAGCACTGTTGTCATGGGATGGTTTCGAAGACGAGGATGCCTGTGAAAAAGAAAAAATAGAAGTCATACCTGTTCAGTCTTGGGAAATCGGCCATATGCATTTGAAAGACAAAAGTGACCATCAAAAGAGAGTGAGGCAGACAGGAAGGATGACAAAGATGACAGACTTTCTTTGGGGCGTCTTTTGTTGACCAGCAATAGGCAATAAGGGGCAATAAGGCTGCCATAAAACCACATTGCAGTAATATACACCACTGGTGCAACCGGCTCCACTTCCTCCAGCCACCAATAAACTAGTTGGTCAATTACCCCTGTGGTAACAAGTGAAGGTGGGAAAGAGAGACAGCCAGGAAGAAGAAAGAGACATGCAGACAAACAAGAGAGGCAGGAGGGACAGATATGAAGCAGGAGACAGTGTGGCGCTACAGAAATGTTGCTGTCTCAACATGGCGCCTGCAGACCTGCAGGCTCCCTCCGTCTTTTATTACTGCTCTCCCCACCTTTCTTCTCTTCCTCCATTTCCTCTCCTTGTTTGTTTCCCTCTGTCTCCTCCTGCCCCTGTCCCACTCTCTTTGTATTTGCTCTGTTTTCTCTCTACTCGAAGCATTTCTCTCCTTTACTCCAGTGTCTTTTCTTTTCCTCCTCGCCTTCCCCTAACAAACGGAGAGCAGCTGGCTATTGGCGGCAGCAGAGGAAGCTCAGCCATGTGTTCCTGATCAAAGCTCCTCATTGAAGCCTCACGGGTCGCCTCTCTCATGCGACATAATGACTCAGAGTGTCGCGCTTAGCCTATGATCAAACAGGGCGATCGTCAGGAGGATCATGGATCTATTGCTGATTCACTATCTTGTCAGAGTGTGTTGAAATCTCCAAATGCAGCATGGTTTTAAAACCTTACCCTATTGTTTGCACATGTAGTACCTCTAACAACTCATCTCAATTTGGTGAGCTAATTATATATGTACTGTAAGATGACACTGCCAGCCTCTGTTTGAACCATTACCCTACATCAGTCAGGAAGTGTCTATAAAGAGAAATACAAAGACTACAGGAGCCACTTATTGCTGCTCTATCAGTGCATCTGATACTGATAATCCTGCCAGAGCTGGATGTCATGGTGAATTTGTACTACTGAAATCTGTGTGATGCTTTTTACAGGAGTCAATGGCAGATCTGGTGCAGTTTGTGACATTAGACTAATTGCACAGTAGTGATACGACTGTGCTCACTGGTACTAATACTACAACTACTGTTAGTACTACTACTACTACTACTACTACTACTACTACTACTACTACTACTACTACTACTACTACCACATCACTTCTAGAATCAGAAGGTCACAGGAAAATAAAGTAAAAATGTGGAAAAAGCATGAAGTATAGATTGCCTCAGTCTCTGAGCTTTTCTCTCTCTATTTGGAGCGAACAGGAAGTGGAACTCACCAAAATTCTGAAATAGAAATCAGAAGGCTCTCCCAGGGATTGTTACATCAGTAGAAGCACTGACATTTTTTCCCACAGACTGGATCTAGAACACAAACACAAAAAACACAAGTACAAATCAGAAGAATTAGCATCTTTCTGTTGGCACTGCTAATTTAACCACAGGTACAACTACTAGTACTACTGTACTGATGTGACTATTAAGACCACTGTGTCACATCGGCAGCATTAGGTTATCATTAGAGTACACATACTGCAAAGTCGTGTCTGTTTGTTGTGTTTTCATGTATCAGCACAGTGAGTCAACATTTATTCTTATCATCAATTAATCACTCTACATATGTCATTGTGTTGTTTCATATCAATACAAATATGAACTACTGTAAAAACCTTAAGTGTATTTGACATAAGGACACAACATAAACCTAACTCTGAAGTTGTATCTGATTGTATGTCTCAGTTAAAGCATCTCTGACATGCACTCTAGTTTATTTTAAGGTAAATTACAGCTGTGGATTTTGAAAGGCAAGCCAAATACATAATTAGAATATGGTATTTCAGCGTGTTTTAGAATGAGAAACACCCAGCATTGTCATGAATTTGACATTAGCATATACATCCTTTAAAGGAATTCACAAATATGAAATTATTTTAATTTATGCGAGTTGTAATTATAATAAACAGAGGAACTTAGAGCACTTTATTAAAACACCAATAAAAAACACAAGCTTCAGTCGACAACTTTACAAAAACATTATGTTTATACAGATATGGAAATTGGAAAAAAGTTCAAACATTAAAGACACTGAGCTCAAAATTTTCTTCGTAAGATTTAGCAACCTGAGGAAATGCTAATATTCTGTGATCAAAAAAACCTACACACTTTGTTAACTCCTTCCAGTAATTTTGAAGATAATAGTTTGCTGAAGATTAAATCATTGCCAGTATTGGGGAATAACTAATTACATCCGAATAGTTTTGTGTAATTAAATAACTAAATATTCATTAAAGTTGCTGAGAAAAAAAAGTTATTTACATACTGAATTGTTGGTCAATGTGATTTCAAAGGGGTTTCATCTGAATATATTATTTTTGGTAGAAAAAGTGTCTAGAAATGTAATAACTTTTATTTCAGTATTTAAATCAATATATTCAATATCTCTTAATTCAAGTTCTGTTTGAAGTTCTGTTAAAAGTTTGACAGTAGTCAGTGTTGAGTCCAGCTGTGAGGTTTACACTGTCTGGTTTAAATGTTTTATTTTTTTATGTCCAGTTAAAAAAAAAACATTTGTTGGAAAAGTAATCAAAAACTAATCAAATATAATGAGTGACATTACTGTGCTGAAGGAAGTAAAATAGCATTTCTTAACACGTACTGCAGAAAGGTCATTGTAACACTTCCAAACTCAGCGTGTCACATTACTTAATACCTTCTTAACCAGGTAATTAGTAATGTGTAACCTGTTACATGTCAAATGTCACCTTGACAACACTACCATTTCCTTGTGTGACTGCATTATAGCACCAAAATAATGTTAGTAGGTGTTGGTGATGTGTGTATGTATAGTATAGCTGTAAGTGTGTGGTATTTATTATTGTTCTGTGTGCTGACTTCAGTATATTAATTGAAATGCTATTTTTAAAGACATATAGTTGTAGTCTTTAAGGGTGGTACCTACAGAAATCTAAATCTAAAAGGTTTCTACCTTCAGAACTTTATTCTGAGTAAGAAGTAGCATTTGAAAATGGAAGTACTTAAACAAAATGAGATAGTTAAAACGTGCAGTGTCATCTCCTCGTCCTGACTACAACACTGGTTCTTGGACCTTTCAGACGTCAACGAATGAATAATTAATAAAATGATGATTACAAATCAAGTCTGCAGCTTCCTACTTAACATCCTTCTTGTCATTACGCACAGAAAAACAGACACAAACTCACCATTAGATGAAGACAGGCAGACTGAGAGCAACTTGTTTGGATGGGAAGTGAAAAGAAACTTTAATGAAATATAAATTGCTTCAGATTTGGATGTGAAAAGGTGGACAGATATCACATTTTCCTTTCCTCTGAAACTCTCTCCTCGTCCAGGACGAGGTCTTCACAACAAGCAGCTTCACCATCTGAATGCAGCCGGATTTGATTCCTCCAGTGCGGGTAGGCTTGGTCCACACTGAATGCTTCATTTTTCATCTTCGGAATTACAAGACTAACGCAAGATCCACCAAAGAAAATCCAGATCACAGTAATCAGTATACGCAATTCATCTGTAAGACTGTAAGCAAACACGTTTCACAGTGATGTTGCACTGTCCTCAGTCCACTTCATCTCCACGGAAATAATACAGAGGTGAACAAAATAGGTTTGTGTGGTAAATAAGTCTTTGACCAAGTGACTGATCTCACGCCAGCCAACCAACGACGCAAGTCGACAGCTGTGTGGGAACTGTGCGTGTGCGTCCAAAGTGTGAAAGCTTTGTCTAACTACGTACACACAGCACGTTCAGCCTCCTCTTCATCATCCTCTCTGTGTTTTCCAACTTCACACAGCAGCCTTTCCCACGCTGCGGTGATGCTGCGCCGCCTCGGGTCAGCGGTGCTGTCGGGTGAGGTACATGTTGAAGAGCTCCGGTGTCTGCTGCGCGTTGTTAACGGCAGCGTTTCTTTCTGTGGGCTCTAGAGCCGACAGCCAGGCGCCAGGACCACGCTCCTCTGCCGGGCCTCATATGGGGAAAGAGAAGGGAAACAGACAGCGGTCACGTTTTAATACTTTCCAGGTCTTTTATTACAACTAATGCAAGCGAACGATAATAAACGATAATAAAAGAAACAGTCTACTGACCAAAATTCTGCAGTTCAAAATGTTGATCATGATATTTTCATTGTGTGCATTTTATTTTATTTTTCTTGAGAACAATTGAAATACTTACAATTTAGCTTATTCGTGTAAGAATGTATGAAACACACACACACACACACACAGAGTAAAAATAAATGCATAACAAGGACATACAGTAGCTTTACTCTAACAACAAAAACTTTATAATTATAACAGTCTTAATAACAATAATATGAAGGACATTTACTTATTACAGTACACAATATGATGTTGTTTTCTTTACAATACAGGATCAAATATAAAATATAGTTTAACAGCTATAAGCTGCAGAAAATGTTTCTTCCATTATTATTTCTTGGGGAAGCGTTTCGGTATGAATCTCAAAGAGTTTTAAGTCACAAACCCACGCGTAAATACGCACAAACAAATTTCGGCGAGGAAAACTAAACCAGGTAAACTGAGATACAGAATGTTTTTTATAGTAACGCGGATTATTATTATTATTATTAATCCGTATTATTATTATTATCATTGTTATTATTAATATTATTCTTGTTGTTATTCTTGTTCTTATTCTTATTCTTATTAGTATGTGACATGGCGCAATTTTGTTTCAGTATTTTTATAGGATATTGAAATGTGAACAGGAAGCAGCACTACTGACGGAAATTACGTAAAAAATATACACAAACAATTAAAAAATCATTTTATTTGTGATGTTTAGTCCATTTGAAACATGAAAAGAAGAGGAGGCAGCAGAAGTCAAAAGGAACCAGATAAAGCGCCTGTGGGTTTTTGACCCTCCATGTCTGCAGTTCTGTATTTTGCGAGTCAAAATCACATTTTGTTTAATTACCTTTCGACTGGATAATAGTTCAAAATTATATTTTATTTATAACGTTACCCAATCAGAGTTTTACGCAGCTCTCCACACACTTCCAGCATGCAGTACGCGCAGACTGAGCCTGTAGCTGCTGTATATCCATATTGTAAACTCAGTTTACGTTTTATTTTTGTGTGTATTTTTAACAATTCCGATGGTTTTAGAGTGAAACATGAGTATAGATCCGGTTTTAACAGAGCATCTCAGCTGTCTGTCTCTGTAGTCATATCCATGTATCCACATACTGTGTGTTCCAGTGTATTTAGCCCATTAACACATTAAACCATGTGCGTCATTTCTTATGTGCTGCAAGCAAGAAGAAGGAGAAAGTACTGTTAACCAGAGACAACAATTAGAAAACATAGTGTATAAACACGATTCATCGATAAGTCAAACTTTAAGGCTTCATCAGAATTCAACAAAGAACCCGGATCACTGGCCTTTCAGTAGAGAATGAACATTATTTCTTTTAATAATTATTTTCAATAATCGGATTATAAAATTATAAATCCAAGAAGAAAATGTATTTATTTATGTTTTTTGTAGTGTGTGAATGTGCGAGTGTGTGAGACAGTGTTGTATATTTGCACACTGCAGGCCCAGGCCTCTTCCTGTCCTGCCGGGCTGCTGGACACGGAAAGAGGGCAATATATTCCTGACAGAGCAATAAATTCATTTGCTGGAGGTGTGTGTGTGTGTGTGTGTGTGTGTGAGAGAGAGAGAGAGAGAGAGAGAGAGAGAGAGAGACTCTTTGTCTTTTAGAGCCCGCCATAAAACCAAATCAGGACAGAAAGAGCGACACGTTGTGTGTGAGCTGGAGAGGAAGAATCACCTTGTCTCGCCTCCAGACCTAACAACAGACCCCCCACCCGCCACCCCACTCAGCAGCCCCCCTCCTGCAGCAGCTCTCTGACATTACTGCCCTTCTGCTGCTCCTTCTTTCCTGTTCTCAATTTCCTTCTTCTCTTTGTGTCTTACATCTTCCCTTCATTCTCCTTCTTTGTCGTACCTGCCTTGTTGATCCACATACCTCTTCTCCTGCTCCTCCCCCTTCGTGTATCGTAGATTTCTCGCTCCGCTCTCCCCGGAACAGACGTCCTCCTGTGCGCTGCCGCAGTTGTCCCTGCCTCGGCTTCAGATCTGAATGACATCCGCGTCGTTACTCTTTACCATAATGTCTTCCTCTCCTCCATTAAACACTCCTCTTCCTCATCCTGGCAGTCTTGTCACCCACGAGGAAGAGCGGAGTAGGAGGGGAGCTCCCTTCACGCGGCGCAGGTAACTGCTGCGTCTCACCTGACACTGAGGTAACATCTGGCACGAGCGTGCTTCATTGTCACGCACGCGCTGGGGGGGGGGGCAGCAGCAGGTTGCAGCGCTGGTGTTTTGACCACTTTTCAGGTTGTGAGGAGGATGCGGAGGGACGGGGTGGGGGAGAGCTCGCACCGTGTGGAGCTCTGACATTGTTGGAGAAAGATTTGCAGGAAAGAAAAGGGGGGGGGGGTGGTATAAACTGCGTTGATGTGGGGAAAGACGGATTTTGGTTGAAAACACTTACAGTTAGGCGGCCAATGACGAGCTGAGGTTGGCGGACAGGCCACGCCCCCGGCTTCTTTCTTTCTTTCTTTTTAATACAGACTCCATTAAAGCGCTCTCCATCCATATTTCACTGCTGCTTCAAATGAGGACCACGCGTGTTCCAGAGTCTGGAGCCCGGGTAGGAGGCCAAGAAGAGGCGGCCTGACTCACAAGCTGCATCCAATTACAGAGCAGCTGAGCGCAGCAGTCCGCTGTGGAATTTCCCCGCCGATTAGTTAGATTAGATTATCTCTCTGATAGAAGATTTATTCTTTATGTTCCCGTGGAGTTTATGTTCCCGTGGAGTCCACAGAGAACTGCTGGGAACTTAAGGACAAGAGAAGTCAAGCTGTTCCTTAGAGTTTTGTTTCACTCAGTCACGAGGAGAATAAAAAATCTGTTACATGCGACGAGGTGGGAATCAGTCCGGCAGCGCACCAAGCAGACACGCTAAATGTTACTAACAAACTAACTCTAACTCTGTTAACACTTAGTTTAATCATCCTGTGCTGGATTCATAAGATAACTTGTGAGAGAACAGAGAATCACATGCTCTCACAGGCTGTTTCATGTGCAGATGCTGCAGGACTGAAGCATTAAGAGCAACAAGGCTCCAGAAAGAAAAGGGAAAAAATCGGTCTCCCTTTTGATTTGCGGACAAATCTGTGGACTGGAAATGTGACGGGCACGCTTTCTGCCTGCAGGTGTCGCTGTAGTCTTGTCATTCAGTCACATTGTAAAGGCAGCGTCAGAGTCATAGAAACGTGTGCAGTTAATGAGTCATTTTGTGTAAAGTAATTACCAAATAACACCGCTGATTTTAAAATATATATTTGACTACAGCAGGTCTCACAGAAAAATCCTTATGACATATAACATATGACTCAACTTCCAAGATATTGTCAGTTCATTGTTCATTGTTCCACCAGTTTAAACACGTTTGTCCGTTTGCTTCTGGTTTATCAGACAGAGCTCGTGTTGCTGGTGCATCATGCCGCGCAACAAATAACTAAATAAAGGAATCTACCATCCACGTGTTTGACTCTCTGAGACTATGTTGCAGCATATTTGTGTCCTAATTAACGTATGGAACAACTGTGAGTTAGAGTTTATTCACTCACAATACTTAACCACATTAAGTCACAGATCAGTTTCTGGTGGTGACCAACAATACTTCTCTGTATAAACACTGGGATTAAGAGGTAGGACTTGTGCTTTAGTCATACATAAGAATCTGTGTGTTTTTCTAACTGTAGGTGGAGCTTGAGGGTAACGAGTTATGTAGCTTAAGCTTAAAAATACATTTAGTCAATCAATATTAGGTGTAACTAATTCTACGAATTTCAATTTGACTAAAGTCAATCTCTGAAGCAGCATTTGTGAGTTGGTTGATCCTGTAGACTACTGACTGCTGTGTAGACTGCTGTGTAGACTTCTGTGCACAAAACAGTGACAGCATGTAACCAGAGCTATGTCTCAGTTTAATTAAAACCGTCACTGGTTGTGACGTTAACACCAGTTTTCAGCTGCATGAGTCCCAGATGAATTCTGAATAAAAAGAAGAAAGTTTGTGGATGAGGGCGCATGTGGTGTCCAGAGAGGCCTTCAGATTCGTCTTGTGTCACTTTTCGTACTCATCGCTGACAAAAAGAGTGAAATCTGTCTGTAAACGGACACTTTTCACCGCCTCACTAACAAGTGACATCATCAATCAGATAATTACACCGGAGATTCCCCGGAGCCTGCGCTCAGCAGAGACTCACCGTGTTTGGACGTGGAAGGCGGGATAACAAAGGACGCGCGGCGCTGGTCAGAAGGAAGGACGATTGTTCCCTGATCTCTTCCAGGACGTGTGTGAGCTGTGCGCAGTGTAATTCATAACTTCTCTGGCTAGTTTGGACGTTGAAGTTGTCGAGGTGAGGGGGTGTTTGGCCCTGTCATAAAACGTGATGTTGTGTGTGCGTGCGCGCACGTGTGTGTACCGCAGAGAGAGGACCCTTCTGTTTTCAAATATGGCTTTCCACTGTGTCCCCTCCCGGGGGGGGGGGGGGGGGGGGGGGGGGGGGGGGGGG
>JAUYWH010000026.1:1847903-1883818 GCA_034779795.1 Ctenopoma multispine
GATAGATAGATAGATAGATAGATAGATAGATAGATAGATAGATAGATAGATAGATAGATAGATAGATAGATTTTTTTAAACAATTTTGATATACGTAAACAATGAAACTGGTCGTTGCACACTTTGAGTGCTGGTAGCAGGTAAAAAATTAATATGAAGAATAATTATTTGACTTGAATTCGACTTTTATTATGTTTTAGTTTCGTTCATCAAGATTTCTGATTCTATATTTTTATTTCTATTAGGGGCCCGTGGACTGGGGGAGATCATATTTTTTGCGTGCAGCTGAATTAATGACGCACAGCGCAGCAATTTTTTGGACTAAATCTAAAATAAATAAAGAACGAAAATACGATAAAATTCAGGTGTCAAACTGGCCCCTGGTTGCAAACGTCCGGCGCAGGTGTGATGCTTCTCCAGGTGGTGGATATCGGTTGAAGTACCGGGGAGCAGGAAGCACGAGAGCGGGACAAAATAGCACATTAAAAACCCCGCTTATTAAACGCATCACGTTCAGTAAATGAATCTAAAATTATCTGAATTTTATTCTTTAATTCTTCGATTTGTAAGATGTTGTTTTAAGTGAGAAAAACTGGAAGAAGAATGTTGAAAATGTTCTCAAACGATTGTTCTCGAGGTCAAAAATGAATCGTTCAAGTTCAAATGAAACAAATAAAATAATGAAGGCTGAGCTCGCTGGATATAAATAAGTCCCTGAACATGGACACAACTGAAGAGCAGACTCGCACCAACTGGCTGCTGCTTTAAAGGGTTTTTCACTGAACTGACTGAAGTGTCCAAACAGCGCCGGTCCCGCAGCACCAAACACGCAAACCACCCAGACACTGCGTCTGTGTCCCATAGTGTGGTCTGCTAGGGGGAAAGGTGTGGGGGGTCAGACTGGCCCCCTGAGGGTCAAGGTCAAGTTTAACACGGCAAGAGAGGAGGGGGGGGGGGGTGCAGACAGAAAGACAGACGGATGTAATGAGCTCAAGTTCAAGGCTACCGCACACCTTGAAGCTTCCTCAGTTTATTTGTGTGTGTGTGTGTGTGTGTGTGTGTGTGTGTGTGTGTGTGTGTGTGTGTGTGTGTGTGTGTGTGATGACACAGTAGACGCCTCGCTGTCTCAGTGATGGGTCCAATATAACCAACATAACCGGTGTAAAGACAAACACACAGACTGCAGCTCACTTAATCAATCATTAACTCGAACGAAATTCACCTGAGACTCGCGTGTTTAAAGGAAACTGATTCAAAACCCTTCAAGAATATTAGATTATGTTTCTTCTTAACACGTTGCATGTTTTTTTAAGTCATGTCGTTTGTTGTTGTTGTTTATTGTTTGCAGGGACCTTATTTTTATTCACACAGATCCAGTCTTTTCTTATGGTTCATTTACATTTTTGACAGCCCAGGTTCGACTGGCTACAAGAAACTGTATATAAATTCTTCTTTTTTATAGTCTGTAAACAGAGTTCGTCATTATTTGATATAATTTGTGTGAATCTCTGGATGAACGTCTCTCAGGAAAACACCAAAATTACTTCCCTAACGCACACAATCCAGACTGAGAAACGGAAAGTGTATCATCACTCACATACTCACTGAGATGGGTTAAGGGGTGTAAAAGGATGCACGCTGAGGCTGGAGCATCAGGCAGCTTTTTGTATAAATACTATATAAATACAGGTACAGTGTGTTTGCATGGATTGGTTGATGGATGACATGAATGACTCAGAATCTCAGCGGAAATATTACTTACAAGAAAACATTTCAAAATCAATTTCAAAACAAAATTTGTCATGCACAAAATTTAGAAAAAATACATAATAACTGTTCACGGAACATCTTCTGTTAATAATGCAATCATTGATCATTCAATCTCCAATGTTAATCATATTTTTTTAGACTTCATTTGGAGACAGGTTTTGACTTGGTATCTTTAGAATTGAATGTTGACAGCGCTGAATAACTAAAGTCTTTATTTCAAAAGCCTACAAAAGTTTCCTTTTCTCATATGCCAAATAACATTTTCACACATCATTTTAACTCTTTGATATATTTTTATATCAATTTGTCTGTCATGTTTTCAGTTTAGTTCAGTTCAGTTGAAGATAAGTGGAAAACGCTCACAATTTGCTTATGTACATATTATCGATAAACAGGCTGGAAACGTCAAAGGGGAGGTGAGGTACACACCGCTTAATGGAAACGGCAACGAAATAATAAACGTGATTTAAAACAACATTTGTGTTGAGAAGCATGCAGGGATTAGTTTATGACATGGGCCTAATAATGGAGGGATTTTTCCAAAACACTGAACTTTCCATCCTACAACTACAAGCAGTTTTTATTAGTTGTTCCTATAATGCAGCAGCACAATGTGAAAGACATGAATTAGAAAAATATATTTATATAGCTTAAATTAGAACTATAGAGACGAGACTTAATGAGCGCTGTGATAAGAAACTACTGGCATGATGAACAACCCCGCTGACCAAATACTGTTCATCAACACATGTTGGAAACGTGTAAATTATTTGCAACGTCTGAAAACGTGCCACAGGACACATGGCACCTACCGGGATATCTAAAAGAATCGACTCATTTTCAAATAGCATCAGAGCCAAATGATGCCTGGGGTCACATGACACGACATGACGATATATGAATTAAATTATTTACTTATTTTTGACAAAGGCTGTGACACTGTAATGAGATAAAGACAGTTCAAACTTCAGTTAAGGAGCGAATTAGCAGGGTGATTTCTTTTTTAAAAAAGACCACATGCTGTGACAGAAATACTTCATCCATATTATGACCCGCCTCTTTTTATGACGTCTGAATTTAAGGAAATGTGAATAAGTACTGACGTTAAAATCTTTTCCTCCACTTTAAACATGTGGTCGACATATGACATAACACCAGATTCAAAGACTGTTACAGAAGAGACTAAAACTAACAGGAGAAAAATCCTACTTTAATTTCTCCTTTGTTATCAGTGTTGCTCTCATTCATCCAGCTATTCACATAAAACATCAATAATCTCTATTTTGATAATATTTAATTTTTTAATCCACAGGCAATTTTCACACATTCAATGTTAAAAAGAGTGAAAGGTTCTGGAAATAGAAATGTAATAAATATACATAACGTCCTCTCCCTAGGGTTTTTTCTTCAGTGGTATGTATCTTCTTCAGTGTGTTGTCAAAGTACCACTATTAGTTCTTCAACACTTGAATCATGTAATGACAACTGGCTCATCTTTAAGACCACTGAGAAAACTCCATCCACCCAGGACGATCCTGACATGAACAAGGAAGCTAGTGGTGGTTATTGAGTTGAGATTTAATTTGTCCCCAAAAATGAACGTTTAGCTTAGTTACAACACTTCAACACACATGACAGTATTACAGTTTAAAATATACATATAATATAAGGCACAGTATAAAACCTTAAAATGTGAATTCAAATGTAAAAAAATCTATTATCAGGGAACTAATGTGAACTATTTTCCTATATTACAATTTGTATTTATGCATTTTTTAAGTGTTTATCATTATTTCCTTGGCAGACATTTAAACAAAGCATTTTGTGACTTGTAAATATGAGATACTGTAATCTACAGATACTTATTTTTATCTTACTCGCCAGAATTATAACATAAGGAAAACTTTGCTTAAAACTTTGACTTGTGCTTCACCTGAGGGCTTGAGCTCTACATGTGAAGACAAAAATATATGCACATAGTCATTGGTTAATGGAAATGGACAAAATGTATTCAGAATCCAGTTTCACTCTTTTTGTCTTAGAATAAGATCAATAACACTGATGTACCTTATCGTACTGAATTTATAAAAATGGCCAAGACTGCAGGGGGTCATCTCTGATTAAGGACAGGGGCCTGAGCCCCCACAGCAGCCCCCTCTACATGTACCTGTTCTACACAGTAATTTACCCATACCTTTCTGTGTACTATTTCAACCTGCCTTGCTCAGCTACAGATACAGTAAGAACTGTGTAAACCTGTGTGCTGTGTCACAGCCACTCTGCCTCCGTGCAGCACACAGCAGCACTGGCAGGCTCTCATTTAGCTTCATACTTCATTATTACTGTGGCCCATTAAACTGCCTGCAGTGGGCCGTATCTGACTCCTGTGCGAAATCCAGGTCATGAAACTGAAGAAATTGAAGTTAGTTGCAGATGGTGGCTTGTTTGTTACCTACACCAGTCTCCTCAGTGTCCTTCACTGGAAACAAGGGCAGTAGCGTGGTTTAGTAAATAGTCTGCTGCTGCCATCATGCATCCATTCTCTGATGTCTTACATCTTTTTGATCTAATAAGAAGTGTAACTCTGGCTAAAGTAATTGGTATATTCGTAAGTATACAGGAGGAAAAAAGAAAATTTTAGCTGTGTGTCTTACTATCTATACTATACAAATGTTACTTATGAAATGACTTTTTAAATACTGCTGCACAACTGAATGTACATTTTAAAATTAGAGTACAGTGTATGTTTGTAGAGGCTGCCTGTAACGCTGCACTTTAAATCTTGAAATAAGATTTAAATCTTGAAATCTTAATCTTTAAACTAACCCTGCACTTTAAATCTTAAAACCTTAATAATAAGGTGTATTTTATATCAGTAAAAATATGTATACATTTATTTTGAACTTTCTATAAACTAATGCACATACTGTAGCTGCATGCATGGCCAGGTCAGTCCTCTGTAAGGGGTCCTTAAGGGGCAAAAAATGTATATATCGCCCGCTTATAAGTGTATATAAAAAGTTATCATCACTTGCATATTTAAAACCATACAACACTTATTTTAACTGAGCAGAAAGAAAATAACGTTCACATTTGTTTTAGCGAGACATAGTGTAAATATGAACTGTACAGTCTCTGGTTTTAGATCATATCTCATCCGTACAGACAACTCTACTGTCAGTGAGGCAGATAAACAACTGATTTGTGGGAGGTTGTTGTTCCCGGCGATGATGAGTGCGATGACCATTTTTTACCACTGTACACTCAGCTAGCTGCCATGTGGTGTAAATCAAGTCTGCTTTCTCTAAAGTGAGTCACTAAACAATCCTGAGTAAAGATATGAACAGCACGAACCAGCTGACTGATCAGAATCACAAGTCTGTTAAAACGCTCATTTTCATTTCCCAAAAGAATGTTGAGAATATTGGTAACTCTGCTGTAGTAACCACAAAATCTGCTAATCACAAAGTTTTACTTAAACAAATTAATTAATTAGTCTATAAACAATGCGACATTTTCTGTAACATGAGCAGAACAGAATCGGTATAAATATTATTTGAACTCAAATATTATACAACAGGCAACAGTTTGCGCTGCTTAGTAAGGTTATACAGCAGTGTGCTCCACGGCATCCATTGTGCCTGGTGTCCTTGAACTTGACCTTGTTGAGCATTTAACAAGAGAAGAATGGCTGTGGATGGAGGGGGGAGGGGATGGGGGTGGGTGGGAGGACTTGGATGCGCTGATAAAACAAAACTTGTAATCAAACCTACTTCAACTTCTGTTACTAAGATGTCTGTCAATAACAGAACCATTTATAAATCATCATCATCAAACACTGAACACGCCATTTAACTTAAAAACGATTTAATCTTAATTGTCTTGCTGACAAATATTTAGATTTTAATTTACTTATCACTTAAACTGTAAAACCCGACAGCTATCCTAACTTGCATACAGTACATTAGTTACTTTTACTTATTTAGGAATAATATGTACATCTTACTAGTTTTTGTCAAGTTACAGTTTTTTTCTGTGTCTGTAAGAGTCACAGAAGTTAACCCAATTTAAATGAGTGTGTTGTTTAGAATAAAAGTATATTTCACTTTAAATGATTTAGTTAATTGAAATTGTAATTCTGACTTGTCTATACTATGCTACATCAAAAATTACATCCAAATTCAAACTCAACTGCAAATGTACTACACTAATTTAGTTTACTTGCTTAATTTTTGTAAGACTATTTTTCAATAGTGAACTGTAATTGTTGTACTTTGGGATTTAGATGTAGATTTTTTTACTTTAAATAGTAGCCTGGAAAAAGAAAATTCTACAAAAAAGTTACATATAATAGCAACTATATGATTATTTTTTAGATGATGTCATGATTATTATAGATTTTCATGATTGCTAATACATATTTCCCAAAACTCTGAACAAAAATGTGACTGCACCCTCACATACTTCAAACTCTCCAGTCAAAACCATGTAATCTTACATCGAAACCATACTTTGCCTTCAAATACACAGACACTACAGAAGAGACAGTGAGCACTACTGTGCGTCATGGTGCCAAATAAAAAGAATTAAATTAATTTCTTAATGTAATGTAGTAAGTGTACTTGTAATTGACTAAAAATGCAAATGTAGTGTAAATATTAAATTGATAAATGTATAAATGTAGAATGCAGTAAAATATTTCCATGTAGCTACTATATTTGCCAGTGGAAAAAAAACAGTTGTTAAACATTCGTCTGTGATGATTTTAGGTGATCATTTGATGCTGGTGCTTTCTGGCCACACGGTGAAGCCCGTGATAAACTGTATCTAGACAATTGTTTAAAATAATTTTAATAGTGTTTATAGTTCTGTCTTTTTGTAGATGGTGGGAAGTTTAGTTAACAGTGCATTGGCTGTCATTGCTTTCATACAAAATGTATTCAGTGACCACATCTTCCAAAATTCATGAATTTGTTTTTCTTCTTTCATACCTACAACACATTGTATATTTGCAGCTTATTTTTCAAAAGGAATTTTTTGTTTTGCTTTGTTTCAACTTTTTCTCTTTTACCATTAATTTATTTGATTTAAAAATAAAAGATACTGAAGTAAATGCATTTTGGATTCAATCTTGTTACGTAAACCTTTGTACAGTTACAGTAAAAAGTCTTATTCTATAATGAAATACTGATTTATGTGAATATAATTCAGCTTTCAAAGATAAAAGTTCAGCATTTATGTAACATACGCTGTTGTTCGTGTCTTTTAGCTCAGCTTATTTTTGAGACACAGGTGGATGTTTTGGTGGTTTGAGGGAGTCTTTGGAGGTGAGGCATGTATGAATGGTTTTAAAAAAGTGGTATAATATTAAGGTATAATATTTTATTATAGATATGAACATTTTCATAATAAAAGCCTGGAGTGGAGTACACAGATTTTAGTTCAAATTATCCACTGTTCTTAGGTTTTAGTTTGACATCAAAACATCACAAATGGTGCTTTGGTTCTGATATGCCACCTTTTCTACAGAATAACTGCAATCCTTCATGTGAGGCCTATATTGTAAGCCTCCACTGACATCATTTAAAAAGAGCAACTGCTGCTGTCAATCCATCAGGGTCCAGTATTTTAAGAACACAGAGTTGTAATTCAAAGGAAATGGCTTTTGTTTCTGTTAACAGTCAGGATGTTTGTGCAGGTCTGTGATGGAAGGTCTCTCTGTGTGGTGTTCTGTTCCCTCAGCGGCCAACAGGAGGGAGCCTTGTACCTCAGTGTGCAGCTCAGGTAGCACAACACCTTTGGCTCTAAGTATAGTAAAGAGCTCTGGAAAATGTGGCACTCTTGTATGTGGATGCAGCCAGTGTTTGACTGATCTAAAACTAATGTCTGAATCTTTGGATTCAGTCTCTCAGAATCAAACTTTATGTAGAGGAAGGAAGGGATTTTCAACATCACTTTAATAATCAATAGATGTTCTTATTTTGGTTGAAATGGGCAAGTTCTATAAAAGTGGAAAACATTAGAAGCAGAATCAGTTTTATTAGTTTGTTTCAACTTACAAGAATTATTTTATGTCCAGCAAGCTCTCATTGTACTTATCACATCTGAGAAGACATAGATATTCAACCAAATCAAGGACACCAAAGCTAGACAGAACAGCAATGTAATCAGAATCTGTGCCCGTAGGTGGAAACTCAGGCAAGATCTGATAATAAATAACCATGTCCTCCAACATCTAAAAACGTTCTGTTATTAATGAATGGTCACATTATACAGTGTACTAGTAACTGTAATGATGAAAAGACAGCATTAATGAGAGTGTCTGCTCATGACACACACCAACAGTTCTGTGCAGTGTCAAGCTGCTCTTTACCAAACATCAAAGCTTTTTAGGAGAGAAATGCAGCACTTTGTTTGGCATAAAAGGAAAACTGCTTAATAACATGAAATCATGATAGAAAAGCTCAGTAGAAGCTTGGTGAATCCCTGTCCAGCCTAGATTTTAGCTGCTGCCACTTCCATTACCATTCCATTATCAGTGTTCATACTCAAAAAAGAACCCCCACAAACGAAAGAAAAGTGATTCTAAGGTGAAGGGACCAGAAGGGATTAAAGCAGCCTTACTTGGCTGTGCGGAGGTTCAGACCAAACTGCATAGAGGTGACCCATGGATGTAATACAGCCTATGCCCAGGGATGACTCTGGTAAGCAATCTATTACAGAATGGCTTCAGAGACACAAAAGCTGCTTTTTGAAATGTGACCCAGTCAGAATCCAGACCTCAACCTAACAGAGATAGTATGGAGTGACTTCAGCCGCTCACAGCAGAAGAATCTGTCTGTCTATCTGTGACAAAAATGATCTAAAATTCTTCTTGAACATATGAAATTGAATTGAATGCTTAGAGGAAACATAAACTGAGAATGTCTTGTAACAGCCCTGCTAATGGCCAATAAATCACCTCACTACGTTTTTGGTTTGAGTTCTTCTAATTTGTGTCTTCGTGCCAATTTAAACCTTTAATACACATTTTTTTGTTTCTACACTAGTTTTTCCAGCTCATTTTTGTTGTGACCTTTGGCTACAGTGAAACAACTGCTTTGCAGTGACATCAGGAGAGGAGTGGGACAGACAGTGACTGATGAAATTATTACTTTAGGAAGTCAGTATATGTAAATGCAGCATAATGACAGCTGCTTTGCTGGTTAAAAAAGAGTAATCACAGACAATGTGAGACTACAGAAACTCTATTACCACACACACCCATCTGCAGAGTATGAGTTTTGCACCAAATTTCTTCAGATATGATTATTTGGTGACTTGTCCAGCGGTGCGAGCAGATTCTGACCAATAATTAATATAGTGTGCCATGTAAAAAGTAAAAATATTGACTCTTCAGGTTATAACTCAGATATCTCAAAATCTTGACTTATATATTATTTCATCATGACAAACAGAGACACAAGGGCTTTCTAGTTCCGGCCTCCCAAATGAGGGACTGTGAAATGCACACATACAGATTCAATCATTTCAACTTAAACAACATAATATACCACTGGAAATATAGCTGAAGTAACTCCTCAATTCCCTGTTGACTAGTCAGTTAGTTTGCTGCTAACACATTGTGGGATTTACCATTACCAAGATCTATTGGAAATGACAACATTAGCAATAGGATAATACTAGAGTCAGCTAGCCAACTCTTGGTGACATTATTAGTGTCACCTCTGTGTGTGTTACCTCTGGCTATGTGCATAAGTATTTTAAAATAACACTAAGTTAAAACAGTATGCACAGAATTGTTTCTGGTCTAATGCTTGTATCAAACTATCAAGAACCTAGTAGGAAAACACACAAACCAACAGCCTCGTGGGTCCAGTCATTAAAACAGATCAGGTCAAACTGGAAAATAACTGAGCAACCACAAAACTACAAACAACAGCAGTGCTGGTGACAATATAATTATTTCCAACAACTTGTAAAATGCTGCTACGTGATAGTCCCACATATTTTAGATATAATGAGCTGAGCTGTCCCTGCTGTTGCTCATGGCGGCAGCTGCTTTCACTGGTTCTTAACACAAAGTGAAGAGATTTATTGAGAAAACACTACATTACATCTGGGCAGCACTATAATTTTCAGCAGAGTCAGCTGAAACAGAGGAAAACAGCTGCACATCTTAAAAACTTCATTTCAGTGTGAAGCTCATTCTTTTCAAGACACTTTTGAACAGGTCACCGTTATCTTTTTATTGATATTCAGCCAGCGTGACATGTGAGTTAACTGATCTAATAATCACTGGAAGCATCAGTCACCTTATCTATTAACACGGGAGTAGATCAGTGAGGATGAGTTACGGCAACATTCTTAATGAATTAGAATGATCAACACAAATATTTGAAAAATGTTTTCATCCACTTTTAGCCTCCTTTTAAAAGTGCAAAGAATCATAGAGTGTTACCCAGCCTGGACATACCTGCCTTCTCATAAGAATTTGACAGCTTATAACACAAGCTCTGCTCTTCTATTTGTCTAAATACTTTCACATGTTGTACCAAAATGAGATGAATAAAATTCAACATATAGCAGGCAAGAGGAGTGATAGGTATGAAGAAGTAAACACAGGTAACTCAGAGACAAAGCTAAAGCACAAAAGACATGATATGATTGGAATGATTAGCAGCTCTGCTTCAGGGGACCAATCTTGTCCAGGCCCGACAAAATGGGGCTCCAGCGGCACTTCTACTTCTACATACAGTAAATGTTAGAGGTCACCTAGAAAAATCGTGGAAAGGAATCGGGGGAACCGAGAGTCGAACCCTGGGTTTTGTGGACTGAGTGATGGTCCTGCGTTAAATCTGTATGTAATGACCATTTGTTACAATGATGTTTGTGTGACTGACTCAGTTTAATACAATCAGATTTTTCTGCTGAAATTTCACACACTTCCCAAGTGTTGAACAATTCTGTTTTGTATTGTTTGTGATATTTCTATTGTAACATTTGACAAAAATCGAATTCAGTAGGAATTTAATTAATTCAACATTCCAACTATTTCCTTGACCTTGGAGAACATTCTGCTAAATGAAGGATATGAGAACCAGGGTCAGTGGTTCAACCCCAGCTTCCTCCTGGCTACATGAAACCCTGTAGTAGTGCCATTATATCCAGCACAATAAAATGAATAGTTGTCCAATAACTATTCCCCCATGGTGATCAATAAAGTATAAATAACCACAGATTTAGGAAAAGCAGGCAAAGCAAGTTGATTGTTACAAAACCACAGGTGAACTATAACAGCAAGTCACAAGCACAAGCTGGGATTCTCAGTGAGCGATCACTGCAGTGCAAGTACAGATGTTAAAGAGTGTGGTGATAAATCAGATTTAATAACCATGTGTTTTACAGATACAAGTGTGTGATCAAAACTACCACTCCTTTGGGATAACAGGGTTTGGCAGGATGAGACAGCAACCAATGGAAAGCATTACATCTCTAAAAAGTCCTGGTGCTGAGACTGAAATCAAAGGCAACAAGAGGACTCATTGGTATGCAGGGTCACAAATGAAGCTGTTTATCCTTGTGAGAGAAATATGTGCTCAATAGGTGTCTGCATTGGAAGTTATTCTTTCTTCTGCAATAAATGTGTTTCTAATAATACCCACATCACTAAGCAGTCACAGTGGGAGTGATCTGCTTCTCTGAGACACATGTGCAACAAAGCACTTGCCACTGTAGTCAGTTAATTACAGACCATCCTATCAATAATTGGTGAGCATATGACTGCTGAAAAAGGAGAATCTGTTCTGGATAAAATCTGGATGATCAAAGTCTATAAGAAACACAGTGTTGTCCTTAACTGTCCGAAGCAATGTGAATTTCCACCTTAAACACAGCTTCAAATTTGTCTGTCAATTTAGTCCTGTAGATTGCACAGAGTATTGCTTTTAGCAAGAATCTGCCAGAGCCTTGTCAAAAAATCTACTGTTAAAAAGTATTTTACACAAACAGAAATTCTGAAAATTCATAATTATTTAATGAATACTATGACTAACCAGGGTAAACAGCAGCAGTTTACAATACATGTATCTGACAAGAACCTCTAGTGCCTGTGGAAATTATGAATCCTAGGGTCATCCAGCAAAAAACTCTGACTCAGCCACAAAACAATGAAAGGTCTAGAAAGATGCTGGCAAACATTCCTGATTATTTTGTAACATGAACTCAGAGTTTCTACTGGTTACCTGCTGACTGTCGAGAAGGAGGAAAAGAACTCAGCTTCCAACAGTGATGAACCTCTTTCACATTAAACAGTATTTTGGCATCTCATTAACCTTCAGACTCACAGACTTTGTTACGTGAATCAGATTTTCACAGGTACATTGATCCCAATCCGGCCACTTTCCTACAGCTTTGTTTTCTGTAGTTTAAGACGGAGATTTTGCACATCCCATTTAGTGAAAAGGCGACCAACATGTTCAATGTGGAATATGTTGATGTGTTTTGTTTAAATACTGAACAGGACATTTGAGTTCTTTCAAAATCTCGATATTGAGCATCAAACTCAGCCAACGGGAATTGGAACAAGGACATGCTTTTATGACACACTTTACGTGTCATTGCAGGAAGTTGATCAGTCTGTCCACCAGTTTGTCTAGAATAGATAACTGTTTCTCTCTAACTCTTATCTCTGTGTTTAGCTGTTCATCCAGAGCTGGACTTGTCCATACTTCTACAGTACTACTTTAAGAAGAAGAATCATCTTTATTGTCATTGATTGTGTTTACACTTACAACAAAATTTGACTTCTGCAATTAATCCATCCCTCCATTGGGGGGAGCAGTGGGCAGCCACAGGGAGTGTCTCGCTCAAGGACACACCTGGTATGGGGGATGGGCTAGGAGCATCAGCATCAGCTTACTAACTCACTCAACTAAAATGGTTAACCTGATGAAACACACGTGTTTGCCATCAGCATGTTAGCATTGTCACAGTGAGCATGTTGATGTACAGTTGTGTGTAAAACAGCTTCATAGACAGTTTTGACTGTAAATCTCTTTAGACTGTCCACCTGAATTGAACTAATTAATTTGGTCTTTGTGTCTAACTTCATTATTATTAAGACTTTGTAAGCTGTTAGCTACATTGTTCACTATCAACTTTTATCTATGTATCTATTGTAGACTCTGTCCAGTATCAGCATCCCCTCTGGTGACAAAACCCATCAAAAGTTTAACAAGTTTAACAAGACAGGACAAGAACATACAGAACTGTGCAGCCTCAACAAAAGAAGGACTATTTTCCTTGGGTTTTACAAAACCACACTGACCACTAAGTTTAAATATTTCAAGGCTTAAGGACATCCTAAATGTTTTGAATCATTCTTCTTGTCCGGATGAAAGCAGTGGAAGCCCAAAACATGGCTGACATTTTAAATCAGACTGCTAGCAGCTTTTGAATAGTCTCTGGAAAGTTAGTATCATATAGAATTCTACCCATCATCTCAGAGAAGTACAAATGCCAACGAGGCTTTAAGGCATCCCTGCCCAATGGAGGATGCTAAAGAATTACTAATATAACCCCACACCACAATAAAAATATTTGGAACCTTTAGAATTTTAAATGAAGACATTAGCATACAGTATGTTGCAGAAACCCTGCTAGGTTGTTTCATTTAGAACAGATTCCGCGTGGGTGTACTTGGGGACAACACACATTTTCTGTAAGTTCTCAGAACATTATAACAACATGTGCAGCTGAGATACATATGTTTAACACATGTTGAATCAAGAAGTAATACAACATTGTTCCTCAAATATGAATATGGTGAAGAAGATGGTGCGGGTTTGATCAATGACAAAGAACAGGATACTTCTTCCCATGACCTTAAACTGAGGTCAGAGCATTTCTGTAACCATCAATAATTGAAATTTGTGAAAATCATTTTCACATTGTTCCAGTGTTTACTCACACTCACAAGCAGAGCAGTGCAGTTAAAGGTGAGTTTTATAACAAACAATGCTCAAGTTTACAGGTTAGGTCCAGTGGGTGTTGATCAGGCAGACAGAGAAGACAGGTGGGGGGGTCATTATAAAGTCCAAATGGAAAAAGGTGAGAGCAGAATCCAAGTGTACCAGGTAGAGCCAGGATCTACCCCTAACCATGCAGGCATTAATAGGTCTAACAAACAGGTTTAGTCTATAAGCAGACAGGCAGGTCAAGCAAACAGGTCACCCATACAGACAAATGAACAAGGACAATCAGAAAATCAGAAACACACAACTCAGGCTAGACAGGAGGCTATCAGGTCTATCAACAATCTATTAACTGACTATAGGAAAAGGGCCAGTATGTATACAATGGACATTAATGCACAGAGTGGAAACAGATGTACAGGTGGGAGGAGCAGGGTCAGGTGACAGAACTGTCAGCAAAGTGGCTGAGGGGATGAAAGGCAGGCAGGGGGCAGGTGAACAGCTGAATGAGGGAAAGAGATGGAGAGAGAGAGCATCTGGTGGCCAGGCAAATAATTGATCAGAATGAATACTTGCACACTTTACTGTGTTGTAAAATTGAAAAATGTTTTTACAAATTGTTGCAAATTCACTAAAAACTGCTGAAATGTCCCATTTACAAAACTGTGAGCAGGTGCATCCTGTTTCCTCTTCTTTAGATTTGTCTTACAGTTGCTCAGTGGTGCATGTGCCCAATATTCTTCCAGATCCCAGATTTAATTACTACACAGCTACTCTGCCTACTTCTTTTTGGGCCCATGTGCATTTCCGCTCTTTGTGTCCTGTAGATTGCATTTAAAATAATACACTCCGACAGCTTCTCTAGACTTTCCAAATGATACTAGACCTAATAAATAAAATTATGACAATAAAAACTCAATTTACAAGACGTACTCCGTCTAACCAGCAATTATGTTAACTCCCTGCTGTCAATCCCAACTTTCATTGATCAAGAGGAAGGGTTACACTGAGTGACTAGAAAGACACACACCTGTGTATATAAGGTCACATAAATCACACTGCATGACAGGATAAAAAACAAAGCATGATATCTCTCAGTAGACCTCTAAAATAGCATTTTGCCATGAGTAATAGAGCAGGACAAAAGTTTAAAAGAATTCTAAAACATGCATGTTCCTAATAATTGAACAACCAGGTCTCAGTTGACTGTCCAGTCAAAATGACTAGACCTGAACTTTGCAGTGAGATGACGCATAACAGTTGCTCTAATAGGCCTCACAGATAGAGAATCTACAAGAAGGTAGACAATCTGACCAGCTCTCCATCAATTAGAGTGCTGCTGGTGATTACCTGGGGATTAGACTGAAACCACAGTCCACTCAGAGTTTGCCAAATTGCATTTATAGGACTCAGAGAGTATAAACAATATGATTTTCAGGCAAAACTCCAAGCCCATGGTCTGGTGAACACCAAACACTGCTCACAAACCCAGACTTAAACCCCACAGAGAAACCATGGAGACCCCCGAGGATGGCAGTTCACAGACTCTTCACGTCCAATCTGATGGAGCTTGAGAGAGTCAGATGTTAGAAGCTTGTAGAGGCTTACCAAAGAAAAACAGCAGCTGCTGCAGAAGTGGCGTCTACACAGTACTGGATTAAGGATCTGCATTACCATTGAGAGTTCCATTTTTGCATGTTAAATGGGACACTAACAGATGCTCCATAACAAAGTAAGCCCAACAGAAGATGTTCTTCTTGAGGCAGCTGAGTGTTCCACAGTTCCACACTGCCATTGCACAGTCCACCTCACATCATCTATCACTGTCTGGTGCAGTACAACAACAAACAGAACATTTAGAAGCTGCACATTATCATCGACTCAGCTGAGATGATCACTGACTGCAAACTTCTCCCCACTGATCAGCTGCACTCCTCCTGGTCCAAGCGGCGTGCAAGCAAAATCATCTTTGATCCATCTTACCCAAGACACCCCAGAATCTTTGAACTGCTTCCCTCAGGAAAAAAGCTGACATCAATGAGGACCTCCATGAGCAGACACAGGAACAGCTTCTTCCCAGAAGTAGTGTGTCTGATAAATTTCTGATGTGTACTGATCCAAACCAGACCCCACACTGTTCACTAGATCTCGCCTCCACTGTTACATCATCAGCTGTCACTTCACCGTCCTACACCTTGAGACTTCTACAACATCATTAACAGCATTAATGGGTCCAGATCCTTCATATACCTAATTCTCTTTTGCATTGCTAAGTTAAATGTACATACCTAATTTCAAAGTTTGTGTAATACATACAGAACTGTGCAAAAGTCTTAGGCAACCATTAGATTTGTTGTTTTGTCAGTGCTATTATACGTTTTTTTTGTCTCTTTATTAAAATACAACTAGAAGATATAGAAAATATGTACACAGTATAAAAACAAATAGAAACAACAACTTATTTAGGCTAAAGTAACAAATATTGAGTATGATCTCTGTAGAAGAATCTGGAGAGGTCGAGGAAAAAAGTAGGAGTTAAAGACCTGTCAAAATATAATAAAAGTTTCTAAGAGTTTCCTCTTTGAGACACCGGAAGGAGTCCAGCAAGGACCTGACTCCACATTTGGCAGCTTCATCTGGATGCCAAATTGATCAGGAATGGGAGAGCAGCCAAGAAACCAGTTTTTATGTTTCTAGTTGTTCTAATGTAAAAACTGAGAAATAAATATGTATGGACGTCATAGCATTGCTGAAAAACTAATCCAATAGTGGCCTAAGACTTTTGCACAGTACTGTATACAAAAGAAAAAAGTTCCTAATTTTGCCTCAGTTACAACATGCACTGTAGTATTTTGGGTTTTCTGCAGATGGTTCAAGTGCAGCAGGTTCCTGTCTCTGTTATCTATTTATCTATCTATTGGTTTTCTTAAAGACACAGTTATAGAACTATAATCCATTACTGTTGAAGAGTAAATTTACTTCAGCTAATTTTAAGATACTTGTTTGTTTATTTGTATTGCATAAGTCAGACTGTGGCTACACTACACTACTTCACTGCAACACAAAGGAATATTTTACTTTTTCACTGCACAGCATTATATTGACAACTTTAGTTAGAAATAAACATATATAACAGAGAAATCCCAATGCATTATTATAATTTGGGAAAATACAACACTTTGAAATAGTTATTGTGCATAATGAGCACATTTGCTTTAATGCCATTACTTCTATACTTAAACACTGTTTTAAAAATGAATTCAGGACTTCACTATTGTAAAAATAATTCTTCCTATATTGCAAAAATAGAAATCAAAACTGTGATGTGTAATTCTAATACCCTGTACTTACTTACTCACAAATGGATGTGAATGTGATGCCTCTATAGCACCTGAGTGTTTTTTATAATGATAAATTTCCTCCATGTACCAGTGACTCCACCCTACCTGGCGTCTGTCTGGCTCTGTCCTCTGCCTGTCCTCTTTATCATCATCTGGCCGCTGGATTAACAATCAACGCAGATTATAGCCATAATAAGCTCCAAAACACAGGTTCAAGGGTCAGTTTCTACACTCGAAGCGAGGCTATGCACTTACAGGAAGGCGTTTTGACTGTGCTGCTATTTTGTTGTATAAAGCTGCATTAATGTGTCCTGTCTAGTCAGAACCGTTTATTTTTCCAAAAACCTAAATCACAGCGAATATTTCTTCCAATGTAAAATCAGGACCACTCCAGATTGGTTTAGCTTAGAAACGAAGTAAGAATCTTATTTTGAATATAAAATGCTATCTAACCTATATCCCACAACGTTCAAAATAAAAACAGAAAAGCATGTCTAAAAATTCTTCACACGCGCTAAAATATAATGAAATTAAATTTGTCATAGCATCACCGTGAAACAGTAAGCTATTGAATTTTAAAATTAAAAGACGATCTTTTTAGAACTTTATTTACAAATCATAGTCATACCATAATATTTCTTCATTAATAATTCCCCCTCCACCTGGGTCAATTTGGAGCCATTACGCATGTAATGATTTACTTCCAAACCTGCAAAGATCAAACGACGGGGAACAATGAGGGTCTGGCTGCTGTCTCTGCCTGTGCGTCTTTAATTCTCCATAACAAAAGTACAAAGGCCGAGAGCGAGACCAAAGGCTTTACCCCTAAACACCTTTAACACCTCTCCGGGCCGCGGCGCCGCGCCGGGCCGACGCGCCCACCGCGGTAAGTCTGGAGAGCTCGTGTGATAAGAGCAGACGAGAAGAGGAGAGGAGAGGAGAGGAGCCCCCGGGGGGGACGCATAGACAGCAGAGGTGGAGGAGCAGGAGGAGGCGGAGTGGAGGGGGAAGGTGTTCGGACAAAAATAGGCTACCTCATCTTCTCCCGAAGTGACTGAACAAACCTGGATGAAGTGTGTGTGTGAGAGAGAGAGAGAGAGAGAGAGAGAGAGAGAGAGAGAGAGTGTGAAGGAGATAAGTTTTTGTGAGACTGCAGCATCTTCACCGGCCTTTCAGCAGCCGAGCGGAGCGAAGCAGGCAGACGACGTTTCACCAGAAGAAGGACTAAAGAGATAAAGAAGATTTTTTTATATTATTATTATTATTATCATTACTATTTTTACACTGCTGACACAGAAACAACCTGATGTGTGAGTAAATGTCAAAGCTGAGCTAACTGTTAAACACTGAGACTTAATGAAAGATACTTACTGTCTTATTATATTATATTCCTCGTTCTGTTATATACAGTAGTATAAAAATATCATAAACGAACCAATCAATCTGTTTCTAATTCCGTGTGTCTTTGGACAAGTGCAGAAAACAGCTGGCAAGTATTTTAAAAGGTAATTCTAACATTGTTGCTGTTGTTTATTATCATAAAATGAGTATCCAAACAGGCTAAACTCCTGTTTTACTTCCAGACCATCAGTGATTTTACTAAAGAGCTCATCACAATCCTTTCTTTAATTTTTGTCCTCTCGTTATATCATGACCTATCATACAGGAAGGTGTTAAAGTGGAGAGTCTGCCCTTTGTAAAAACTTGTATCACACAGTATTTCTCCAACTTCCAAAACATTTCACCTCGTTTGTGTTATGTGGACTACATCCTGACATAAACACACAGAAATGCATGTTAGCCTGCTCGTAAAACACTTACTAGACTTAGTGAGGATTTGGCAGTGGGGGAGTGGGGGGAGGTGCTGAGTAAGAAAAGCTTCTGTCATCGCCAATCACAGGGAAAAGCTAGTGTATGTAAAAATCGACTTATTTGAGCATGTTTTACAGCTCTGCTGTGTGAAGTAATGTTCCACCAGCTCAAAACCAAGTTCCAAAAAACTCTCATAAAATTCGCAAAAGTCATGAACCTGCTGATAAAACTATGTTTTGAAGCTTTTAAAGAGCGCGTAAACCGAACCTGGAGGTTTGATTCTACCTTATTACATCTGCTTTCTGATCTATACCGTTTATAAGGTATTAGGCTGAAAGTACAGGCTACATCACGCAGCTCTGTGTCTTCATTTATGTATCTGGATTCAGACAGATTCACCAACAGACAGTCTCTAACAACATTAGGTCATAGTGCAAAGTGTCCCACGTACCCACTGTGAGCTCCTGTATTTAAATGCACCATTTCAGTGGCGGAGGGCAGACAGACGCCGGCGGCGGCCGCCACCGCTGTGCACGGCGGTCCCAGCGGAGACGAGCGGCAGGAGTCGTGCTCGCGCAGCGCCCTGCTCGACCAGAGCCGGCGGCACCGAACGGCGTTCACGCGCGAGCAGCTGTCCCGGCTGGAGCAGGAGTACGGAAAGGAGAGCTACGTCTCCAGACCCCGGCGCTGCGAGCTGGCCACCGCGCTCAACTTACCGGAGACGACGATAAAGGTAGCGTGGTTAACTCTTAACGCAGTGTGGTTAAAGGGCTATGCCGCCATCTTTTCATACCTTTGTTGTGCCCTAATATCAGTATACTTTGTCGAGAGGTCCTGCAGTATTTTCTGTATTGCATTTTATTCATATTTGTGAAAACTGTCCAGGTTTACTGTTTGTGAAAATTAGATTGAACTGTTTGGGTTTTTTGTTTTAATATTCATCAGTTAAGGTCCACCTCGTTACATCTTGTGATCACCTGTCATCACATCTTGACATAAGATCATATTCCATGCTCTTTATTATTAGATGTAATTTCTTATTTTGTCATGGACCTGTAGATGAGACAGGAATGATACCAACTGTAATCAACTGATGCATTTCTATGGTTTGTTGATCTGTTGCCTGTAAGAAACAGCAAGTAAAACAATTCCTTTACTCATGCTCCACACACTGGCTTGCTTTGGCACTTTCAGGTGGTGAAGACTAAAAATAGAAATTTCTGAATTGTCCTCTTTAGCAGCAGATATTTTGAACTGTCATAGCAGGAAAATGCACAGTTTTAATAACAAAGTTTATGTCCTAGCACACCTGTAAATCATGTTTTTCATCCAAATAGAAGAAATTGTACCTGGATTTTGAGAAAATCAACAATAATTAATGCACACTGCCATTCATTACAATTATCCAGATATTAAGACAAACTTATTGAAGAGAGCACAAGATGAAAATAAATAAAGATGGCCCAGTGGTAACATTTTAGTTTAGTGTTTGATGGGTTCATTTAAGGAATGTTACAGTTTCCTGATACCTTCTCACAGAACTGTATTTGTAAGCAACTGTTTTCACCTCTTCACATCAACCACGCATAATGAGCCTTTTTGCAATATTTTAACATGTCTAGCAACTGGAACAGGAAAACTACACTGATCAGATGTTTTTCCAACAATTAGTTGTCTGTAGGCCTGGAGAAGATCTGTGTTCTGGAAGTTGACTTCCTCTATATTAGCTTGTAATGTGTCAATAATACCCTGGCTCTGTTCAAAAGTAATATGATTGTTGTACAAAAACCTCTGTCTCACCTGCTTTTCTGACAACTGCTCATAGTCAAAGGATAGTGCAGCACAGAACCCAAAGTAAAGGGGGAAGTTAGTGTCCTGATGCTGTGTTTTTCATAAAGATTATAAGAGTTATCAGAAGTGAGTTTAGAAGAAGTGGTAGATTTCTTCTTATTTTGACCAGCACCAAACTGTTTTTTTTTCTCTGCTGCCATTTGCTGTGCCAAGCTATGCTAATTATCTGCTAGGTCAGCAGATAGTTAGGGAAAAAAGTATGTTCCTGTGCCACTACATATGTTGCAAATGTTATTATGTAGTCATGTCGTAATGCAACATATTAGTAGCGGAAAGCGAGTCTCAAGGAGGTTGGGCTTCAGAGGTTGGGATGGATAGAGGGCATATTATTTGCAGGACTGACAAACTACAGAGCCAAGTTCAATTCCAGAGTTCAGTTTAGCCAACAAAAGCTCTTTGGTTAGGGCTAGAAAAAGATCCCAGTGCTATTTAATAAAGGCAGTGTTTTACCAACAAGTTCCTCAACTTAAACACTCATATACTGTAGATCATAAAGGTTGTCCCAAACCCACTCGTTCAACCCATATGAGCACTTACGGTAAGTGCACCCGCACAAACAGAGGCAGGCATCTCTTGACATTGCACCATGTTTGACATCAGGCATTAACATGGCAGCTGGTGTAACTCTTTTTCACCTTAAACAGTAAATATCATTGAACAACAAATCTGCAAACAAAGTGATTTGGTGGGGATTATGTTTGTGTTGTTTTACATTTTAGGAGACTAGGTTTGCTTGGTACAATTATTTTCCATAGATTCAAGTTGTAATAATCTTCTCATTGAACAATAATCAACAAGGTATATAAGTGGATTTTTTATCTTATTTCTTTAATATGGTGTATCCAGTTTGTCTAGTCCCTGCACAGAGAGGAAATAAAAAAAGAAACAAATAAAGCAGAGGTGGTCTAACCTGAAAGAGACAAATCTGTTACTCGCCTAACTTACATTCTTTGACATTCAACTGTGCATAAATGTGAGTTTTTCTGCTCTTAGTTGTCTTTTCAATCAGGTTTTTAGATTGAGTAATGACAGGTATAGCGGTGTCTAACACTTTCCGACTGAGAGGCTCACTGGCCCAATGCAGCAGCTTTAATATGCAGTAAACACCCACCATTCTGGCAACTACTGGAGGGTCTTTTATGAAAGAGCAGGAATGCAAGGCAAGACCTTGTAAATGCTGCCACCTGACGCTTTTAGAACCACAGCCTTCTGGGAGATTCTGTGGGCTGGTAAAATAGTTGAGTCCTGGACAGACACACACAACTTGCAGCTTTAAACTCGTTAGAAGACAGAGATGTCAAGAAAAGCAGGCGTTGTGAGAAAATGTAGTCTAGCATGCAGTCATTTTATGGTTTGAACAAATGAGCACTTTAAATAAGAACGTCAGTTACTGTGATATAAGATATAGGTCATGTTCCCATACTCTGCTACTAAAGGCCTGTAGCTGACACAGTTCGACCAAAGAGGCTGTAATTGATATGTGAGACTATATGTTTCAGCACTTTGTTTTTCCTATATTTTGATTTTTATTTCATGTCTCATTCTTGTGTATCAGTTCATCTAAATCTCATTCTCCACTTTTTTGTCTTCTTTTGCTTCTTCTCTGTGTTTTTTTTTTCCCTCTTCCTTTGGATGTCTTTATCTTGTTCTTCTTTTCTCCTTTACTCCATCCTTCCCTCACTCCAGGTGTGGTTCCAGAACAGGAGGATGAAGGATAAACGTCAGAGACACTCCTTGCCTTGGCCTCACCCTTTAGTTGACCCCCTGGGTGCACTCTTGATGGGCCGTGTGTCTCCTTCTTCCACCTTGCCATACCCCTTCATTGCACCACACCTCCCTCACCTCTCCCTCCACCACTATTCCCCCCTTGCTCTTTCCTCATCAGTATCCTCAGCTCACAGTCCCTACAGCACATCCATTGGACCTCTGGATACACTTCGCCTCTCCCATTACCATAATAGACCAGGGGTCCTGCATCCAACAACAACAGCTCTCTACCCCTCTCCCAGCATTATGCACCATCCAGCCTCGTGCCCCTGTCCCCTTTGCCTGCACTGGGGACCAGAACAACTCCTTAAAGCCAGAGGGGAGGCACTGGGACTGAGTAAGCCTCATAGTCCCAAGGCCAACATCCAGCCTGCCAGTCTGGAGCGGAGAGAAGAGATAGCATAAATCCAGACAGAAACTACACCATGACCTTCAGCAACAACAGTAGACTACAGATCCTTGTGCTCGTAGATGCGGCTTACAAGCGCCTCAAAACAGGAATTGGAAACAGACAAGGCACAGGTCTTCAAATCCCATGACACTACTAACAAAAGGCTTTATAAATGCCTTTATGAGGTGCAATTATTTCAGCAAGTTCAGTTTTTTGGCACAAAAAAACAAAATTTCTTTTCAGTAGCAAGCCAACTATTTTCTCAGTGCTATAACATTAAAATCTAGGTGATATTCATGGCTGCATGAATATGATATGAATGGCTACCAACTGCTACACATTAACAAACATGTTAGTTAGCCCATTCTCTTATGGGAAACTTCATTTCCAACATTATTTTCTATTATTTCCTGTTGTATCTATACATTCAGGAAAACATGCTCTTAGTTAGCCTTAATCACCACGGTTACAAACCATTCAATAAGAAACATCATTGCATGCTTGTGATCTTCAATAATTTTGTTTGCAGCTCTTAAATGCTTTGGCTTTAGTCTAAACATACTTTGAGAAACCTTCAGGCCACAGTATGAGTTAATTTAACAAAAATACAAAAAGCAAAAGATTCTGATTGACATTACATTTTCAGGGTTTCATACTGTGGTTAAAAGTTAAAATTAGTATTGTCTTAGACTACATGTTATATTGTTTTAGGCCACAGAATAAAGACAATAATTCAGATAATAAACTACAGTTATTAAATTAAATCTTGCATGAATCCCAACTGTTAGGGTAGGTTGTATAACATAAATTTACAGCTGCTTTCACCAACAGATGTGCTATGTTTTATGTTATAATGCTGGAGCCTCTTGTTGAAAAAATGTTTGGAAAAGTTTTTTCTTTCCTTTAAGTCAGGGTGTCCAATTCTGGTCCTTGAGGGCCACTGTCCTGCTTGTATTGCAACCAGTCCTGCACTTACAGCATCTGAATGGTTGAACACACCTGAACCAGGTAATCAGCAGTAGTTAGGTCAGGGATAGTTGGAATGGAAGCAGGACCGTGACCCTCGAGGAATAGGATTGGACACCCATGCTTTAAGTACATTTCACTAAGCTCATTGGCATTCTAACAATCACTGTTAATTCAAACTACTAGTTATGCATTAAATGTAAGTACAGCAAAAAAAGGTATAAACACCGGGGCGACAGCGGAGGAGTAGGCAGGACAGTTGGCGGGTGTCTATAAACCAAAGAGCTGGTGGTTTGTGTCCTTGTCCCTGGACAAGACACTGAACCCAAACCCTTGAACCCTGAGAGAGCGGCCTTTCCACAAAGAAAAAGGGACCATCTCTAAACTATCAATTACTTATTATTAGTTTTAACACTGTAACTTAAATACAAAGTTGTGCTTTGACCCTTCCTTCAAACCCGTGTCAAAAAAATTCTGTTTACATTTAATTACAATGTTTTTAAGATTTTTCTTCTATAAAATCTGTGCTTACCAAGTACAGTATGATTATAAAAACATGGAAAGTTTATAGCATAGACACTATGGGAAAGTTCAGGCAACTAAAACAGATGGCTAAAGCGAAGGAAGGCCTGTAGTAAAAATTTAAAAACTAGGAATAATTAGTAAGAATTTCAATAATTAGTTTCTTTCTAACTTTTTTGATTAATTTATTAAGTGTCTGTAAAACTATAGAACATCCAAAAATATATTTTTTTAAAAGCCCATCATGATTCTATAGAGCTGAAGATGACTTTACTTCATGTCAAAAATTCAAAACCCCACAAAATGAATTATTTTTGATTCAGTTTTGTACTACTATGAAGTTGGGGGCCCATAAGAAATAGATTAATCCCGGTCAAGTTCCACTGTTTTACTATAATTAAATCTTGACTGTCTTGGAGATGGCAGTGTCTTTCAGTCTCCATGTACCCAGTTTGTAACACAACATTTCATGATAAGTTCCTCTGTAGAAGATGTTACAATGCTATTTGTAACCACTTAAATTAAAGGTCAATGACAGGATGTGCTCTTCAAAGTAAAACGCACGTCCATCCACCAACCTCCACTTTTCTTAATGAGGACCCCTCTGCTTCCTGCATTGGCACTAAAAGTTGGCATTGGATGGAAACTGAGATCTGCTGAACTGTTCAATATGAACACAGTTCCAAAATACTGGATTGCATACTTCAGCAGACCTATGACAGCTGTGGTAATATGCAGTTTGGAGAAGGTGGCTTTTTTTCCATACATGCAGTATTCATCAGCACATACACACAGTGCTGCAGTTACGTCTTTAAAAGAAAAGATTATAGATGGCAGGAAATCCAGATAAATACCAGGATCTCGGCTAATTTTCAGACATTTGTTAGAATGTCCCTATTTGGAGATGTTTCCACTATCATTGTCTCTCTTTGATTCAATTTCCATACTAACATCTGGTGGTAAGCTCTTCAGAATGAAAGCTATTGGAGCATTTCCGCACTTTAATGTAAACCAAGCGCCTTCTAAGTCCTCCAATTTTCTATATCTAGTTTGTCATTTTCACTACAGGCATTGTTGTTCGTAGATCTTTATATGTGAATTGATGTTAGCATGAGGCATCACTGGAGTGGCAAATGGCAAGACACAAACTATTTAGACAGTTTATTCAAGAAAAACAAAATGTTTTTTTAAAGCACAAGCACAGTTACACTAAGTGAAGCCTTTAATGTCAATATCCTGGTTTTGGACATAACTTATATTGTTTCTGTTGTAACACTACTGACAATTACTGCTTTTATTACTTGTATGTTCACTGACACTCAGGGTAAGGAGAGTAGAGTTCTTAGCTGTTTACATTACATCCAAGAACATGTTCAATTCTAAGTTAGGTGAGCAAGAGTTTCAGTTTTGTATGATTTTATTAAAATGTATTCACTGACAGGAATGAAAGCACAAATTGTGTTAAAACACTTGTGTGATAAATTCTCAGCCAATCCTGTGGAAATGCTAGTCTTAATGGTCTCTATATTGAACCCTGTCTCCTTAAAATTACATTCATAAGCAACTAAACTGCAAATGTAATTTTTTTATTGGAAACTCACTGAATCCGTCACTTTATGAGGCAGCTAGAAGGTCATGAGTTTCTCTGTGTAGAATTTGCAGGGCGTCCATGTGCCTGCATGGGTTTTAGTCAGGCACTTCATTTTCCTTCCACATTTGAAAGACATGCAGTAAGGTTATGGTAACTAATTATCTTTAGTTGTGAACATGAGCATAAATGGTTTAACTGATGATCTATCAGTGGTGTGCTTGGCCCCAGCACTACTGCGACTCTTAACAGGATTAGCGGTATAGATAATGGCTTAATGGATCATTGAACATGTTCTGATTCAACATATTTCTTGAATGAATGAAGCGACATTAACAGAAAATTTGTTGCCAGTAGGTGGTTGGGGTGGGTGGCGAGCATTTAAAGTGCTTGACTGTCACACAAGAGACCTGAGTTCATATGTAGATTAGTCAACAAAAGCACTTTGATTAATGTTAGAGAAAGACTGTGGTTTGTTAAAAAGTACATCAACATTTTGTGTCTGAATGGATTGCTATATTTTGTTCTGTTGAGTCAATCTTTCCCTAACCTTAACCAAGTGCTTTGAGAATTTAAAGACAGACAACAACAAAAAAGATTTAAAACAATGTAGTCAGACAAAGTGGATGTTGTACTATAAGAACATATGCATACATATTTGTAATTTGCCATTTATGCGATTTGTCAACATCATTATTTTGATAGAAAATATAATTAAATAAAATTCCACATTTGCATTTATAGTTTAGTTGTAACAAAACAAAACATAACCACACATGGGACCCCGCTAAGCGCGGGGTCCCATGTGTGGTTACACAAGTGCAAAATTTGGATGTTTTAAAGCCTACTGCAAAATTTTATATTTTTGCTGACAGAAACATAAGTAATTGAAGTTTTAGGATACAGGGTTCTGCTTAAAGGAATAGTTCCATATTTGTGGAAAGTGACATAAAGAGATACTCATGTTGTAAGTATACGGATAGAGCTGGGATGATTATGTGGTTAGCCTAGCTTAGCATAGAGACTGTAAACAGGGGGAAAATAATTAGCTTTGCTAAGTCGGAAATTTAAAATTTTGTTTACCAGCAACTCTAAAGCTCATTAATTAACTTAATTAATTAATTAAGTCTCCAGTGGTTGCCTGGGTACTGGTCATGCTGCCAAAAAGCAGTCCAGCACATAACCACCATCCATTATCTACCGCTTAATCCGAATTCGGGTCGCGGGGGGTGCTGGAGCCTATCCCAGCTGTCTTCGGGCGGACAGCCCGGACAGATCGACATGCAGACGAACAGACAAACAACCATGCACACACATACACACCTTTCGGAAGGCCCAATCAACCTGACATGCATGTCTTTGGACGGTGGGAGGAAACCGGAGAACCCGGAGGAAACCCACGCAGACACGGGGAGAACATGCAAACTCCACACAGAAAGGTACCCGGACGACCCCAGGAATCAAACCCGGGTCCTTCTAGCTGTGAGGCGACCATACTAACCACTACACCACCGTGCCGCCCACCATAACATTACATTTAGTTTTTTATATACTTAAAGTCATTACACTGAACTAGACTAACTACATCTTAACTCCTGCTCTGCACTATGAACCTAAAGGCATGAATCAAATCTTATTCTCAGAAAGCGAGTGAATAACCCAAAGACCTAATATATTGGACTACAGTATATACTGGTTGTTAAGTTGAGATAATGAAACTTTTAATGTGCTGTATTATGGGGCAAATGTCCCTTTAAAGTTGGATTTATTTCATTGTGTACTGTACAATAATCCTGATATATGATTATGTGTAACATTTTTAAGAAGAGTTAGTTGAAAGTTTAAAACTGTGTCTGTACGGGATGATGTTTGGTTTGTTTAGTTCGCTTTGACCTTTGCTCTGACATCAGACCAGTTGTTAAGTAATCCTTTATTTAGTTACACAGCCATAAAACTGTACAAAACAGAGACAGGCTTTGTCTTGGCAGCTAACACCACACCCAGCAACAGCAAATACCATGCTGCTATCAAGAGAACCAAAAAGGCACACAGCTATTCAGAACTGATGTTCACTGATATTTCTACATTTAAAATGTTTGCTTTAAAAAACTGTATGTAATTTTATGGCTCTGTCTGTGATGGTTTAAGGTACCAGGGTTAATTAATCTCAAATGACGGAAACTGACACTATTTGCACTCTGAAAAACAGCAGAAGGAAGACAATATTTCACTGTGTTAGGACATGGGAAGGAATAGATTGTACATGTAAATAGACTTTCACTTTTTGATAACATATGAAATTAACTAATAAAGATCTGACACAGTTCATGTTTGTCTCCACATTATACAAACAAAAAAAACACACAAACCGTATATCCAGACACAAAGAGATTTATTTGCAATACACAAAAATACACAATAACCCGACCTCAATCACAAACTGATGTTCTTTGTTGATGTCTGAAAAATGATTAAATATCAAATTATGAAAGTATTAATGCCTTATCACATGGCACTCCAAATTGTGGTCAGTTACATCCTGTTTGCTGTAACTTTTCTTCAGGTGTGTCTAGAATTTCACTTCTCCTGCATCAAATTCAACTGATTTAAGGTCCCACATTTCACTCAGTTAGTTGGCCATAGAGCCAAGAGGACAAGAAGGTTCTAGGTCAAGGTGGTCTCTCTAACAGAGCTCCAAGACAATGCTGAAGTGGCTTTAAGACAACTCTCTGGCTGTTCTTAAGGGATCCAGGTGTGAGAAGATGGCATCAATATGTTTATATAATAATAATAATAATACCATTGATACTAAAATAGCATCTTCTAGTTTGATGGCTTCAGTCCCAGAAGGCAAGGCTAATTCAGTTACTTTGGCTGTCCACCGAAAATATTTGGTGAACTTTCACACTTCTAGCTTTTGTTTGATAGTATTTACACCTTGACACATTAATCGGCTTAGAACAAAACACCTCTTAAATCAGATCACCCACATTTTAAGTGAGCAAAATACTGGAAACTGTTTCTTGTTTACAGACTCATTTGTTATTAAATATTATAAACAACATGACTCCATCAGAGAGCTGTCTATGGTAGAAAAGCAAGTCATTTTGAATGTGAGAAAATAGCAAAAAACAATTGGGATTGCACAAACACTGGACAACAGCTTGGAATGTTCTGAGAGTATCCACTGGTGTACTGAGCAACATAAACAGAACAGGTTATCCAAGGAAATCAACAACTGCTGACAGATTGGGAGAGCTGTGGAAAAAAAAAGCAATAGTGACATCACCAGCAAGCTCCACAGAGCAGGGTTGAAGTTATCATAATCCACCATTTGACTTCATGAGCGGAAATATAGAAGCCTTACCACAAGAGGCAAATCCCTCAACAACAGTAGAAGTCAGAAGAAAAGACCAGCTGTCTTGATCTAGCGCCGGGTTCATGGTTTAGGCCTTGAAACTCATGGTAAATGTTCTGCACTTATATAGCGCTTTTCTACCTAGACTGATACTCAAAGTGCTTTACACTGCTTCTCATTTACCCATTCACATACACAAGCACACACACTCGATGGCAGACCTGACACAGCAAGGACAAAGGACACTATGACAGGAGGAGCCGGGAATCGAACCGATCCCAAGATTGGCAGGCGACTGCTTTACCTCCTGAGCCACAGCCGCCCCTACATCCATACCAGATGTGTCTGTGCTCTCCACAGTCCGCTGTATTCCTCCCACACCAAGGCAAACAGGTTCATTTGTGAAGAACGGTAGAGGTAGTGTCATGGTTCGGACTCAAATGGCTGCTTCTAAAACAGGCTCAAAAATGATTATATCATATCCATCTTTTGATCTAAAATCTAAATGTTTTAAGTGTACAGCAATCTTATATATTTTATATATATTTAACCAATTATTGTTCATCATTATGTGGTAGAAGAGTAGTCAATTATTTGGTTTTATTTCTAGACATATAGTTCTAACTATAACATATGCAACCCTATCTCCTAAAAATTACATTTGTATACTATACATCTAAACTGCAATTACAAAGGCATCATCGGACACAGAGTTGGCCAGTGAGCTGCAGATTAAAAGCAGGTTAGTGACTGTAGCTGATTCCTACATTTAAATTACCACTGGCCAGTTCATTGACCAATTAGAGTCTGAACTGATGGTTTAAGTCTAAGACAAAATAAATCACAGATATAAACCATGGAAGGAAATATTTGGCAGATTTGTAATTGCAGTAGATTGTTAGGAGACTGGGTAATTATTGTAGTGGCAAAGTGTCATAAGATTTACATTTCATCACACTGAAAACATATTTTTGTGATAAATTGTGAAGCTGAACTCTGAATAAGAAAAACACACTCAACATTGTTCCTGTGGTACGTCTAAATTCTTTCCTCAGCACTAATTCGTATGGTTGCTCAACTGGAAAACTGCAAAGCTGAAACCAATTTATTAAATCATTATTTTCCAAGTGAACATATCTTCCTGGCAAGCCCTCTGTATGTCTCTGCCTTTATATGACTAAACCATAAACAATACTGTGTGCCTTAAATGCCATGTTTTCACAATTTGGTATCAATACTTTAACTCCAAATGTGTCTTCACAAAAACAATGCTTTTTTGTTTCCTGTTTGCATTAACTTACAAAAATGCACTCTCAGAATCTAGTTACATATACAGAATCAAATGCATCTTTAAATGTCACTTTTATAGTACATCTGCCATGTTTACTTGGTGGAATAAAATATCCTCTGTGGCCTGATTCATATTAGCACTGATATCACTGATTAGTTGCTGTCGTTCCCTGGGGTCTGACGGAGTTTTACAATCAAGACCCAAACCGCTGCTGTAGCAATAAACAGACTGAAAGATTGAAATTGAAATGTGTGTGTGTGTGTGTGTGTGTGTTCGAAAGAAAAAGACAAGGACAGAGAGAAATTCAAGAGATGGGATAAACTGTATTATGTCTTTTGAAGATTCAGTAGTGTGTTAAATGTGTCATAAGTATGTGTGAATATGCATGTACCTTCCTGTTTGGTCATGCCTTGCGACTGATATTTGGTCTCACAGAGTGAAGCAAGCCTCGTCTTGTAAATAGTGCAGAGGCTTTAAAAAGGGTTTGGACAGAAAGTCAATCAGTCTGTTGACTGGTGGTTCATATAAAACAAGAAAGCACCATATGTGCACACTGCTGATTAAACTGTACAAACTCTAAAGTTTCTTCTCTGTCTTTAACAACATGATATTATACACTGCTGCCTTTGACTAGATAACATATAACTGATAGAGAGAGGTGTAAATATAGTATATGACTGAAAATAAAGTATTAGCAAAAACATCAAAGCATCAGTGAAAGGTTAACAGTGTTGAAACCAAGTTTAAAGAAGTTGTGTGTGTGTATATATGTGTATATATATACAGTATGTTCTGTTTTATGAAACCTCAGTTTTTTCTCTTTTGGGAAACTTTGCCATATATCTAATAATGTAATTTTGCTGTTCAGTCATTGGTTGACGTTGACACTGACCAGCAAGCAACTACAATGTTTTGTGGATAATTTCTTCTTCAGCAGAAAGTGTTCTACCACTTGGTATTTATCGAGCTTCTCGTGTTTCTTCTTCCTGATGGTGCTATCCCTTAGGATCACTTTTTCCTCTGCTTGTCCACCACTACTATGTCCGGTTGGTTAGCCATTACAAATTTGTTAGCTTAAATCTGCAAGTCCCACAGGCTCTTTGAGCAGGACCAGGATTTTTGGTAATTCTCAACTACCTTTTGAGATGTATCCCTTTTTGACCTCAGGACTTCCAGCCCATACTAGGCACAGATGTTCCTGTAAACTGTACCAGCTACATGGTCATAGCGTTCCATGTACGTCCTGCCTGTTAGCATTTTACAGCCTGCTGTTATGTGCTGGATTGTCTCAGGGGCATCTTTGCACAGCCTGCAAGTGCATGGCTACCAGAGTCTGGCAGCTCAAGAGCTGTTTACAAGGTTTGCATTAGCTAACACATTTTCCACACTTGATCTTTCTATCCTGTTGACTCACATTTATGTTTGTAGGTGACACATATTCTCCTAAACTCTGTTGCAGTCCTAAACGTATGTACAGATTTAACTGAAATATGAGTAACATATGTACAATAGTAAACAACATTAAATCACACAATGTCATCAAAAACTGCTCAGTTACTGTATTTTCCTTTCCATTCAGTTCAAACTGAAACAATTACAAAATAACAATTACAATTTTTTCATTAGCTTGAGTTAGTATATATATATATATATCTATATATTAGTATATATTGACAGCTTCAACTTTAAATCTACTTGTTTTAAATGACACTGGTGCCTGCCTATGACATATGCCCCAAGTATGTGTCTGACATTTTGACTAAATCAATTCATAATTTTTCATAATTAATTCATATTTTTTCTTGGTGCCTCTGTTTAAACAGAAGGTGTAGTGATTTGGATTTGCATCCACTTGTTCAAGGGGAAAACTGCCTGTACCAAATAAATAGCGCATTGCTGACTAAGTGGCAACTAAATATTTTACAATAGACTTGATTAAAGAAGGAGCAAGATACAGCCCAAACAAAAATGCACAACACTATAATTCTCTAACAAACCAAATGCTTTACTGTGCTCTTAGACTTTGATATGCCAGGCCTATTCTTTATTTTATAGTTCTAACAGCTCATTCCACATAACGTGCATGAGAACACTGATGCACATTTCAAAGACTTAAGGTTTTATGGTAGTAAAAGTTGGAGCATGAGCAAATAAGAATGTGAATGATGAAACTGTGTGGCTCTGTATGTGTGTGTGTTCATTGTGAGGGCTTTTACAATTCAACAGTTATGCTTTACTGACAAATCAATATGAGCTTTACTAAATCAAAAGAAAGCTGTAACTGAAGCATATGATCTTCTCTAAGGTTTTGTGAGGTAATTTATTTCCTTTAGCAGAATGAATTCCAGAGTTAGAGGTAGTCATAATGCTGTTGTGAATACACTTCAGATAATATTGGCCAACGTCCCAGGAAGGGACTGAAACAGGTAGCTGAAACAGACACAATACCATCCTTCTCCTGACCAACAGGTGTTCCTTTAAACCACAGACACCCTATACTGATTCCAAACTCACCTGGACAGGTGTTCCCATGATAGCCATACTTGTGCAGGCTTGAACCAGCAGCAGCATATCCACATGGTCTGAGTAATAATGTAGGACAATAAGCAGAGGGATTAATTACAGGTGAGCATGTCTGAATGGAGCTTAGCACGGCGGGACACACACAGGGTACCGCTTGGATAATAATGTGGTATAATCATGTGAGTTCATAAGTAGAGGGGCAAGACAGTCTGGCCTGTCTGAACTCGCTCAGGTGAGATGTAAACAGGTAAGTGGTAAATAAAGGGCTTTCATGCGACACAATTTACTGTCTGGTGGCCATATTGGTGGCCCTCAGTTTTGTGAAGACCTGGTTATGTCTGTGTCCATCCCAACAGTGTCAACTAAAATTATTAATTAAATTTTAGTTAACTTACACATAGAGTTTTATACTAGTTATATATTTCAGTTTGCTCATAATTATGACAATGTGAAGACATATAAGTGTTCAAATTTATTAGAGCTCTACAGTTAATCTCATTCTTCCTCACAGATCCTCTCAAGCTCCATCAGATTGGATAAGAACTGTCTGTGGATTGTTACCTTAGGTCTTCCTTCACTGTTCACTTCAGACTAGAGCCCGACTGATATATCAGCAGGCCGATATTAGGCATTTTCCAAACTATTGGTATCGGCATTTATAATGGCCGATAAATGAATATTTCAAAAATAAAATAAAAACGGACGAAACACCCTTCAACCATGTCATGAGTGTTGGCGTTGTATAATTTGTCCACCAGAGGGCACTCTTCATCGTCCCTGTTGGCAACACTCGTGTATAACACGCCACACATCCTGCAACCTGCTGATCCAGCCAGAGTCGGGCAGAGAGAACCAGTTATCCGCGAGTGAGATCATCGGTGAAGTGTGTTCATGGTGAGTTGGTCACAAGACATACATTACTTGAATAACAATTAAAAGAACATCCCCATCAGTTCATAAATAAAATGTATAAAAAACATTTTATTCATCAGAACTTTTATCAGAACTTTGTGACAATAAAAGAAACAAGTTTCTTTTTAAAATGCATTATCATATTTTGTTAGTTTAAAACTCATAAATAACTACAAATAACTAATGTTAGGTAAATTTGTTAATGTTTTGTTGCGCGTTTCTGAAATAAAAAAAATAAAATATCGGCCGATACATCGGAATATCGGATTTTAAAACCAACAAATATTAGTATCGGTATCGGCCTTCAAAATCCTTTATCGGTCGGGCTCTACTTCAGACCATTGGTTTGCTCACGTTTCCGGTCTCATTCTCTGGAGAAGGTTTATCGGCATTCATCCTTCAGCTTTGAACCGTCTTCCTGTCCTTACTGCTGAAAATCCCACCCTAGGTTTGATGTTACCACTACCAAGCTTCACTTTAGTAATGGTGTTATCCAGATGATGAGCAGTGTCTGGTGTTCACCAGACATAATAGTTGGAGATCTGCCCAGAGAGTTTGATTTTTGTCACATCAGACCACAGAGTCCCATATATGTTGTTTGACAATCTCCAAACAGGCTGTGGCTTCCATCTAACCACTGTGTGTTTCTAGCAGCTTTCCTCCTCTCTGCAGTGGACTTCTGAAGCCCTTATAGACTGACTTCTGGGTTTGGTCACTTCCATAATCAAGGTCCATCTTGCCTTCTTCTGTGTTCCTGGGAACATGCAAAGCTTTCAAAATGATTACAATCCCCCAAAATGTAATTTGGGAAATCTACAGACACTTCCTCAAACTTCATAGTTTGGTTTATGTCCTAACATGAATGTGATCTGCAGGCTTTTATACACAGACTAGCATTAACCTTTCTAAATTACAGCATGTCCAGTCAGTTAAGTTTGTTGAATTGTTATGCAAACCTCTTTGCCATTACATCTCCCCTCCTGACGCTGGTCTGCAGCACAGGTGCTCAACAGGGGACGGTTCTGTCTCTGTTCCTCTTCACTCTGTTCACCTCAGACTTCAGGTTCAACTCAGAGAACTCGGAGAAATTATTCAAGAGGACTGGCTCAGTTCTTGGTGTAGAGCTGGAACCTCTACATGTTGTTGCTGAGAGGAGGATGCTGTCTAAACTCTTCTTGATCCTGGATAATCCCTCCCACCCCCTACACAGTGTCCTGGCTGGACAGAGGAGCACGTTCAGCCAGAGACTGATCAACTTCATGTGCTCCACTGAAAGCCACAGGAGATCATTTCCGCCTGTGGCCATAAAACTCTACTATTCCTCAACAATCATAATTAGTATTTTATGTCATCACTGTCCTATCCCATCCATTTTTTGTTCTTATCTTATTGTTTTTGTATATTTTGTGCTTTTTGTACATTTGCGTATTAGTATCATGTACTGAGTATTTTGTGTTGGTGCTGATCTTTTTTGTTTCTGGTTGTGGATCTTTTCTTTCTTTTTGAACTCAGAGCGGCTGTAACAAGTCAAAACAATTTCCCTCTGGGATTAATAAAGTTTTTTGAATCTTGAATCTAATTGATATTTAATCATTTGTGTGTGTGTGTGTGTGTGTGTCTGTCTGTCGTCCCTAGCCACTGATGGCCAAAGCAGACTCACCTGAACGTGTAAAAGGCTGTTAAGGCAGACTCATCATGCTATATCACCACCAGCACAGTTCGTTGTAGTTGACGTTCAGTAATGTTGTGTTACAGTTTTTTTCAGTTTCATCGCTAAATGAAAAATTAACACACAGTTAGTAAAACTCTGCTCCAAGGAGCAAAACAACTCTGCTGATCTGCACAACA
>JAUYWH010000026.1:1883918-1911244 GCA_034779795.1 Ctenopoma multispine
TTATGGTTTTGGCTGAAATGTGTCATTTTGCAAACAGATCTGATGTTCTGCTAATTGCGTGTGGTGTTTGGTTAATTAATAAATGGTTAATTGTGTGCGGCATCTAGGAGACGGAGTCCCGTTGTCAAAATTGCATGTAAACAATTGAAAAAAACTGTAATAATAAGTTGGGTTAATTACATTATTAATTACATTATTACTTTGCACACTCATATGCAGCTAGTCAACCCCTGGTACACACAAGCTTAGAATCAACTGTTCCTTATCTCATAGTGCCATATTTATGTCTATGTTGGTTGTTTAATGCTGAATTCCATGGTCTTGGTGATTAAATCTGTTGTTAGATGTCAATAAGGGCCTGATTTATTCAACATTTGCATATACAACAATGTGCAAACTTAATATCACATGCAAAAGATTAATCTACTAAGGGTGCACACTGAGAACTGTCTCTCAAGCACACTGAATTGGATTGGATTTTTCTTGCTGTGGATTTTGAACTTTTAAATGTCGCTTAATTGGGAAACTTTTCCACAAGTGTGCAAAATATGGGGACGAGAAAATACAGATACATTAAGTGACCATATGCAAGATTTAAATGTTTGAAATGCAGGTGCAATATGCTTGTGCAGAGATGGCTGCTGTTATTTTGCTGAGAAGGAGGCATAGGAAAAATAAAAGAATGCGTTGTTACCACTCTTGTTAATAAAGAAGTAATACAAACATATCGCCTGTCCAGTGACCCAATTTTGGAGGTGCTCTGTGAGCTACCCTATTTGGAACCATTCAAATGGAGCCAATACCTGTCATGCTAGAATATTTGTAAAATCATTACTTGCATTAATGAAGGAGAATGTGTGCGTAGTCATTCTCCAAACTCTACCATGTTTGCACCTGTTGTAAATCATGCAAATTTTCTTAGATCACCTGTTTTTGTTTTGTCCAGCCACTAGATGTTCCCAATCACTTGTCTCTGTTTATTCACTCACCGGTTTTCACTTTTCCCACTAGATTTTCCAAAGTATATACATTACACTACTCACTTTCCACTTTGTCAGTTCGTTGGTTGTGCTCAGTGATCCAATCAGCCCTGTCTCCTCCTTGTTTCTACCTATTTTTTTGGATTTCTGTAACTGTTTACATGGTCCTCGATTGTGACTAAAGTCCTGGACAGTTCCTCTTGTCTGTTCTCTCAGATTTATCGCTTGATTTCGGACTATGGGACTGGCTTTCACTGCTTGGTTATTTTTCCCCTCTCTTGAAGTAAGCCTGTTTTCTGATGTTGCCCTAAAAATATTTTAACTGCATCTGCCTGACTGTCTGCATGTGTGTTCTGGATCTCTGCCTGGTGTTTCAATACATACATATATGCATGACAGTCCAGACTGGTGCACATCAGGAGTCAATCTGAACCAGAAGTCCTTTTAGGGCGGCATGATAGCTCAATGGGTGGAGCAGTCGTCTTCAAACCCAAGGGTGAGCGGTTTGATTCCCAGTCTCAGCAAGCTACATGTCAAGGTGTCCTTGGACAAGACACTGATACCCTGATCCTTGTCGCCTCAAGGGGCACCCTGTCCTCAAAGAATTTCCCCAAGGGGATCAATAAAGTATAAATTATTATTATTATCTAGGTTCACTTCTAGCAATGGTTTCCACTGCAGGAACTATTCCTGGGGACTAGGAGCCTTTTCATGAACTTAGTCACTATAACTGTGTTTCCACCAGAAGAACTAGGTGTAAATTGTGTTTATCACCCCAAAAATGTCACTGGGTCAGGGGTATTACATTTGAACAATTATTTTTACATACAGGTATTTGGCAGAATCTATTATTCAAAGGGACTTACAAGTCAGGTGTCAAATAAGCAACAAATCAAAATCAGGGACAAGACAATATTCTGGAACTAGTGGGTGGTCAATTCCCTCAAAGAAGTGCCTGTTTCAGTTTCATTTCATTCATGGAAAAAGAAAATAAATTACCTGGAACCTTTCTGGTGGAAACACATCTATAGGTTTTCATTAACAATTCAAATGCAGTCTTTGTCCTTTTCTGTCTTTGATATCTGGTTGGCATCAGCTAAATGAACCCGTGCTTTTACAAAAACAATTACAGAAATATATTTCAGGTTTGGAGACTTACGGTTTGTATTAACAATGCTTTATGGAGCTGGTGATGTGTGGTCAACACTCAATTACGCACCAATTGTAGTGTAACTAGAGCAGAAATGTGCGGTCGACTTCATAAGGGATAAAAAAGTGAAACAGTGTGAGCGAAAGTGTCATGTGTTTGTGCTTGTGCCCCCTCATAAATTCCTCATTTTGTGCACAGAAATGTAAACCAGAAACAACAAAGATGCCCCAAAGCAAATGAGTAACAGCTGGAAGTGTGTTTTTATACTTAAGTGCCTCAACTAAATTTAAAGGTTCCCTTCAGACTTTAAGAACTCTTGTAGTATTATAGAGATGTTTTCTTCTTGTGCACATGAACAAGGATGCAGATGTGCACACACACACACACACACACACACCGATTATGCACATTGTCTTATCAGTGGTGCTAAGCTGTTACATATGCTTACTCTCTATACAAGACTGCAAGTTGCAAAACAGCGATGTTACTGGATGTGAATCCCTTCATACAGGATGCAGCCGGAGCCCAACATTACCTCATAGATGATCCATTTTTGAAAGGTGCTAAGCTCACCATGTCACTGAAGACTAACCAAAGAATTACCAAGATGTTTTTACCTGTACTTAAGGTTTTTAAGTCATTTTTACTCTTAAAATTTTTTTGTCTCAAGTATTGTACTTGATGACATTTAAAGTTCCAGTCATTATCGAGTAAAAGCAGATGTTGAACGCTCAACTGCTAAACCAAGTGAACATATAAGTAGTCAAACCGCAGCAGAGGATAGGGCCAAACTCGGGCCAGTTTCGATTAATTAAGGATGGTGTCATTATCGGGCTATGGTTAAGATTACTGTTATGACAGCACATGTAAAAAAAAGGTTGCATCTACCTTAACTAATCACTGGTTTAACACATCTTCAAATAATTAAGCTCTGACCCTGATCAAATGTACATACACATTTGAATGTTGCTAGAAACTCACTTTGAATACTGTGTGACTTACATTTGGTTTTACGCACTGCTGGAGGTGACTGACTGACCTGCCAAAGACAACAAAGACTATTCAGACTGTTAGCAGTATCTGTGATAGTATGAAGGTGCTCTCCAAGGGAAGGAGAGGCCAGGGGAAACTAATCTGTCATCAGTAATAAATGTGGACATACAATAATTAAAGTGAATGGTGTGACTTCAGTCAAAGCTTTCTTTTACTCAAATGAATTGGCTTCATTCTTCCTGTTCTCCGATTAAACCAATTACAATTGCATTAAATGGACAGAATTACCTGGTGATAATGAGCAACCTGTATCTTTTGTGGGTTTCCTCTGGGTGCTCTGGTTTCCTCCCACAGCCCATAAACATGCAGGTTGATTGGTGACTGAATTGCACATATGCAAATGAGAGTCTGAATGAAAATAACTGACTTTTTGAATTTCCTAGTAAGGAAGAATGCACAGCAAGAACATGTGCACCTCCAGGTGTAGAATTTGATGGCAACAGGTTAGGCTGTGGGATGAAAAATGAAACATACAGATAAACAAACAAACGCGTGTGTCTCTACATGCATTTACGGCTAAGGGTGGGATTAGAAGACCTCTGCGTGTGATGATTGACTTATATAAAACACAATCAGAGTGATGAACATTTATTATGGTTTATGTTTGTCATTCTTTTCTTTTTTGATGAAGAAGAGGAGCAGGAGTCAAGATGAAACTAAGCATCCATCATGTTTTTAAGCATGAGAAGCCATGAGTGATGTGACACAGCACTGGTGCATTTGAATGTAGCAAATTAAGCTGAACAAAGTGCTAGGAATTCTGCGTACACCAGCTGAGTCATGAGAAACTACTGCACACTACTGTTAATCATCTGCTGCACATCTGATGCTTTATGCATGTGTCAGACTGTAAGAATCACTGTGAGAACAGTAAACTTCAGTCAGGTTCAAACAGTCCACATTGAATCAACGAGAATACCCATAGTAATGCAAGGCCTTCCCTGTACTGCTACCAAACCCTCTTATTGACGTCCCTCACACGTGGGCTTCAACAAATCTGTACTGCCACCTGTTGTCGAATTGTTGTACTACATAGTTGTCAGCTATGTTGTTCTGCACCCAGTCACCAGTGCACAGTAGATGTGCAGCAATATCTGGAAGTAGATATGAAAAATGTCATCAAACACCCAACTTAAGTTATACATTAAGTCATTTATAAGCTGATACTGAAAAAGTAAGCTGATGATGACACCCAGTCATCTTTGCCTAGACGTTTGACAATTTACACTCCATTTTCGACATAGATTTACATTAAAAACACAATATAACAGTGAAATTTACAACATCCAGACAATAATTCCTCTCTAGGGCTGGGTACATCTAATAAAACCCAACCCTATGGAGAAATTCTTTGCACTCTGTCAATTCCATTTCTGTAACGCAGTTCAGGTAGTAAAGAGACATCATTCTTTCATTATTGCAATGGAATCTTAGTTCATGAATAAAATAAAAGACAAATATAATCTTCTCTAAAGATAATATATTTTGAAATATATTGAAATGCTTCTGGTTTTTAGCATTTGTGTCAGTGTTCTAGTACAAGAAGGTAGTAGAAGTGTTTTGTTTGCATCAGTGCAATGTGGATGTTGAAATTATTGTTGTTTTGAGCTGTGTGTAGGTAAAGAGAACAGTGTGTGAAGAGTTTTGAAAATGGGATCTAAAAAATATCCCTGATAAATTTTATATACACTAGCATTTTACCATTCAAGTTTGGGGATGGTTAAAAGGGTATTTATTTTTGTACAAAAAGCCGATTTTATAATGTCAAACTAAGCAGAAATACAGTGTAGACATTGCTAATAAAACATAGGTCTCGTGGCTGGAAACAGTCGCTGTTATTTAATGGAATATCTGCATAGACATACAGAGGTCCATCATCAAGTCCAAGTTGAAAACTTCAGAGGAGAAATACTTCTTTTGAACTGTGCATAACCCATAGACACATGGGCTCCATCTAGACACAACTGCCACATGCCAAAATCATTGAAAACTGATTTCACTGATTTCCATTGATTTAATCTCTAACAGCACTGGTATTTTGGCTTATCATATGTTTCTACATAAAGTCTTAATTTAAACATATTAAAGAAAAAGTAACTATTATTTTAAAAAGTAGGGAATAAAAAGTACTATAAATCTTTCTGAAATGTAAAAGTATAAAGTAGCATTAATAAAAATACTTCAGTGACACAGTGACTAGACTAGCAGAACAGCCTGACAGTGGTGCAGAGATTTACTGTGAGCGGGGCTCAACCTTCCAACTAAACAGAGAATTTCAACAGTTTCTCTCTGATTAGTAAGTTTTGCTTCTTAATCCTTGTCATTTGATAAAGACTAATACGTGAATGGCTGTGGAGAGCATGGTGGAGCGTAGCAGACAGCAGAGAAAGGGCTGGATAGTGCAAAGTGAATTGCTCTATTCTCTTAGGCTGCATATTGTAGTTTTAAAGTTGACTAAAAAATTATACATTAATTTTACAAACTGATATTCAGTAGTGTTGAGTTTGTGTGGTGTATGAGGCATTGTCCGTATTTAATCAAAATAAAATGTATATTCATAGAGAGGAAAAGTAACACACTCACATGTCCAGACTGATCAAACTGTACTTCTCACTCACATGCTGTAGTCACTGTATTTAAAAAAAGGAATGAGGTATTACAGTGGTATTTTGCTGCTAATTACTGTGGCATAGAAACTCAAATGAAGCAAGGAACAAAGTTTTTACTGGGCCATCGGTAGTTTGTGCTGGAGAATGCCGCAAACCACAAAGCCACATGAAGGACCTGTAAACACACACACATATGCAATAATCTCACATAAAGCTCACACACAACCACATCCAACATATATATCACACCATAGTATTAAAGCTACACCAATAAATGAGCCAACTGCTTCATGAACACATCAGAAGGCTTAAACAACAGGAAACAGTTTAACATACTGTATGATATAGTAAAGTATAATGCTGTTGGTGAAAGTGATGTGGGACCTTTCTTTCTTAGACTGAGCTCTGAGTTCTCTCACGTGACTTCACTTGATTGTCGCTACAGAACAATGCCTCATTTTCATTTCCAGTCAAAATGTTGTTGAAGCTGTGTATTTGTGTTGCAAACTGATGCAAAGAACTACAGCCACAATCGTCTTTTTTTTTTTTATGTAAAACAAAGCAATGGAATGTGGTTTGATGACACTTTTTCATTTTTAGTTTATTTGCACACTTTTGTGCAAACTGCAAAAATAACCCACAGTGATGGAAATCTGGATTTTGTTCTTTCATATTTGGCATATTTTAGTAAATTAGACGTATTCATTCATTTATATTTAGCTTTTTTAAGTTAAATGTTTCATTGCATTTTTCCCATCATCCTATCTGTCAGTTGGCAATGTATTGCATCAATGAGCTCTCTCAATTTCTAGCAGGACAGAACTGAATTCAGTTTTGTTGGCATATCTTTGTTTTGTTTAGCTGTACTACTTTCTGTATTTGGACAGGAATTAATACTACTTCTTTATTTACCATGATTATACTAACAGTGGCTAACGGTGGTTAACAATAAGTCACGCTCACTAGATACATTAAACCCAGTATTGTGCTGATAATATATTGACCCCATCTAATTCTTAATCCAGTGATTTTGTGTGTGTACTTGTGTATTATTTATATACATAGTAAAATAATTTTCCGAAAACACTACCAAAAAAAGAGAGAGTCACAAGAGAGCCAAACTAAATATCTTAATAAATAAATTTTAACAACACTTTGATGCTTTTGTATTTAAAGAGAACTAGTCTTTTATTCTATACACTTTATGATGAACCACTGGCTTATAGTTGACTCTGACGTTAGTGATATGAGAAAGTAAAGATAATCTTTTCTCACTGTACGTGGATAAGAGGCTGTGCACTGTACATGAGAAAGACCCCGAGGACAATTAAACTAATGTCTCTGTACACCCCCAATCCCCCATCACCACCCCCACCCCTCCTTCACTGCAGCTTCCTCATAAACTGAGCTGGAGAGAACTCAATACCAAACCAACCAGCCCATATCATTCACATGGCGCTTATTGCAACTGCCTGTGTGTGTGTGTGTGTGTGTGTGTGTGTGTGTGTGTGTGAGAGAGAGACTATGTTCTGCTCTTTCTTCACTGTGGTAGGGTAGTAAAAGTAGGTGTGCCACACAAAGCAGTAAAGAGATTGCTTGTAAAACTCCCTCACAGTCACCATACACACACACACACACACACACACACACACACACACAGAGGCAGTGTAATAAACACCACATGAACATACACATTCATGTACACAAACACAAGCAGGCACAGCCACCAGCAATGTTAATACACAGATAAAGATATATAGTTCATAAGTCCATAAGTAAAAGCCACACAAATTTCTCCATTTTCCTTTGATTTCAACGATTTGTAAATTACATTTGTAATTACAGAACCATAATATTACACTCAGGCTCTGAAGTACTTGGACAAATTAACATAACCATAAATTAAAAATCATGGGGTTTCATTCTTGGTTGCAGTATTTTGGTTGTCAGTCAGTGCCTGAAGTCTGGAGCCCACAGAACCATCACCAGAAGTTAGAACTTCTTTCTTGATGATGCTCTGCCAGGCTTTTACAGCTGCTGTCCTCACTGTAACTGTGCACTTCACTTGGTACTTTTTTTTTTCTGCCTTCAGCAGGTTAAACAAATGCTCAGCTTGATTCAGGACTAGTTGATGGACTGCAGGTGAGACACTTTATTTCATAGTATGTTTCAGGTATTACACCGTGAGACACCACCAAACGTTCGATATACTTTGAATAAAGTAAGGTTGAAAACTGTGAACTACTACGCACTAAGCTGCACAACTTACTAATCAAACAGATTAATACAATTCTCTGATTGGTTAGAAGGGTAAGCCTCACTCCAAAGGTTTTACCTGCATATATAAATATGTTGTACAGACAGTGCTTTTTCAAATCAGTGCTATCTTAACAAAGAAAAAATAAGACAACAGTGAAAAGTTTTCATCTATTCACAGCACTTCACAGACAATGTAGGTTCTCCCTTACAGTGTCTCATGGTATGACTAATGCATGTCACTGAAACGCTGTATGAATGGGAATATTCACATTCACGACTGATAAATAGTCTATTTAGGAGTGTGCCTTGCTCACACAGTTTATTAAATGACGGTATTCAGTGTCTGCTGACATCAGAGTTCAGCTATCAGCAAAGAGTTTATTAGAACACATCCTTTCAAGTTCAATGAACTTTGAGCCACAGCTCAATGATGATGTAGCTTGAACAAACATCCCTAAATAGGCAAACCATATCCATGATATGTAATGCAAATGGTACTGCAAGTTAATGTTCATTGTTAACACCCTGAGGTAACAGAAACAACGTGTCTGAAGTACAACGTGCATCTTGCACACTGCATGCTGGGATACACTACAGAATCATGTCACCGTAAACAGAAGAAGCACTTCAGAAATTTGATGGATGGATCTGAGGGAGGAGGGGAGGAATGTGGAGTATGCCATGTTTCCATCACACTATAGATCTGTTGCAGTCTTGTAAAAATGTTATTAATGTGTTGTGAATGCAGCGGTCCATCTACACTGAGCGTGGACCAGACCAGCATGGTGAAGATGGGAAAGTGTATGTGTGTGTGTCTGTGTGTGTGTGTGTGTGTGTGTATGTGTGTGTGTGTGTGTGTGTGTGTTTTAACCAGACTTATCTGTCTCTAGTCTATTGATCCCACTGAGGTTAGTCATTATTATTAATGTCTGTGTGTGAAATGCTGAGGAAATGTTTCTGTGTGTGTGCTTGTGTGTGTTTGTGTGTAGTTGTTACATGCTTTGCCTCTGTCTGCCAATAAATCCAGGGGTCACATTGGCACTCAGTGCTAATGAAGATGGGAGTCTCTCTCTCTCTCTCATGTGTTTGTGTGTGTGTGTTGTGTGTGTTGCCTGTATATGTCTGGATAGTAAAGGGAAGTAGAGCTCTATCCGTCTGCCTCTGTGGAAAAACAGGGAAATTAGTTACATCAAGTTTGATTTATTTCTGTGCTCTCTGTGTAATTGTTCTCAATTGGGCGTCACTTTTTAAGCCCCATATGACATCAGTGTTATTTGATTGGTGTAATATATGTGTGGGCGGGGTCTTACAAACAAACACATGCAGTTTAGTGAAAGAGCTGGATATAACACAGATACCCAACTTTCCACCAGTCTGTCCCAGTGTCTACTTGCAGCACTGCAACAAAAGGCCACTTTGACTGAGATGTAATTTTTCCCAATAGACGACATTTTAAAAAATAAATGTCTGTAAAACTGTTGGCAGGTCAGTTACTGCTGTTTGTAATTTGTGAAAGTTCTCCAGAGCCAAGTAAGTCAACGTACTGAGCAGAAACATTTATGTATGAGCAGTGGGCTGCACAGTGTGGAAGCAGGTGCTGCTGTTCTGTTAACTCCCTCTGTGTCCTACAGTAGACCTACTGCCGAAAACAATATCATATACTGTATATAATGCTGATTTATTTACATAGCAAGGACAATAATAAGGACAATAATCGATTCAGGCTAAAATAATATATGATGTCAAGAACGTACCTCAGAACACTACTGTGTGCGAATAACAGTTTTTTTGACCAATGTGTCAGACAGAACTTTATAATTCTAAGGTTATACAATGTTAGTTATATGAAACAGGAGAGCACTTTGAGGGCAGAACACTAATCTAAACATGAATTAAATATTAATCATAAATAATATTTACAAAAAATGCCTACGTAAATTGATTATAATTAAATAAAATCCTTTAGTCACATCAGGAGTCTATCAGCCAATCGTAGCCACTTTCATAAATGTTTCCAACATTGAATACCAGTAAAGAAGTGGAGCAAACAGTAGAAAGCAGACAGGTTGAAAATAAGCCAACTAGTTAAGTCAGTATTTGATAGTAATCAGGTAAGTAAGTAGGAATCAAACAGATAGTGAGCACACGCAACGTCCACTTGTTGTTCTGTATAAACTGTTCTGCATGTTCACATTTTGGGTCATAATTTTCACTTATCTGTATCAAGATTTGTGCTGAACAGAAAGAGGTCAGAAGCCAGCAGGTTTGCTGGATGTTAAAGTTTTAATGTTTGGTCGATTTCAGACTTAATTAGGAAGATTGTGAATCTGCAATGAATGTGTCTGAGAGCACCACATGTAGCATCATGCTGCACAGGCTGGTAGCAACAATTATCTTTATGTTTCCTGTTTCAAATGGCACTCACCATCACTTGCCCTGTCAGAGACACTATGTTTTGACCAATAATAGCTGATTAACAAGCAAGTTCTTTCTTTTGAGAACTGAGTTTGAGTTATTGAGTTATTTTTCCTGTTTGCATTAATACAAATCTTATGGTTGTGTATTGTGTTAAGGTGCTTTGATACATAACCGTACTGATAGTGACATTTTGAAAGAAATTGCATTGTCAACCATTTTTAATTGAACACACACAGAAATATATCATATGGTATACCAAAGAGCATTAATAACTAAAATAATAAAAATTATAATGTGCATATACTGAATTTATTGCATTTTTACTTTTAAAATGTGTCATATTCAGACTGCTCCTGGTAAACTATATATTAGTGTATTTTTTCCCTTAACTATTCCTGGATGGACATCATTCCTCTATAAAGAGGAGTTAGTATATTTGTTATTACACTTGGATCATTATTTCATCTATTGCCATCAGAATATTTTTGTATGTTCAAGAGCTGAGAAATCTTGACGTTTGAAGGCATCATCCAATGGAAGCGCTGCGGGCCGATGTCAGCTCCATCGTAAAGCATCATAAAGGGGTTCAGTCAGTTTTTTTTTTTCAAAACAGTACATCAGACACTTTTCTCAGAATCAGAGAAACTCTTAACTATGTTTCCAGTACAATAATCAGAAACACGAGTATATCTAATATATTACTTATGTACTTAAAAATACAAATGAATAAATGGAATCAGCCAAACTGAATTCAAACAGCTGAAACATACAGTAAACCTGTGTTCTGGCACCCTCTGCTTGGAGGGAGTGTTACTGAATGAGCTCTGTTTTTCTCTGCCAAAGTGGAATCCATAATTTTCTTTACAAGATATAATGAATATTTATTAGCAGGCCTTGGTCTGATATCAGCCAATCAGCCAACAGCATGGTAAGCATAAATCAGCTAACAGCTTGCTTCCTCCGTTGAGTGGAGCTAGTAAACCACCGCTGAATTATTTACATTTAGGTTTTTTGCATTTAGCTGACGTTTTCATCTGAAGAAAGCAGAAGTGGGTGCACAGGTGGAGTAGGCTGTATTTACTGCGTGGACAACATTCAGCAGAGGATGCAGAGTTCAGAGGTTACAGGGTCTAATAATGGGTTGAATGGAGGAATGAAGAAAGCACCGAAGGGTATGGATGTCTATGGGAATATTAAAATAAAACAAAAAAAGCATACAAAGGTTGATTTTTTTCCTTTACAGAAGTAGTGAAAAGCACCAAACGATTATAAAATCATATTATAAAAGTGAGGATTAGAAAAATAAGGCGAACAATAAAAATGTAACTATAAATATGCAACATATAGTACAAATGATTTATTTCTTTTTCTCGTAAAAAAAACAACAACTTAATTTTTTAGTTGTGCTCTCAGGTCTGTTGCTGCATAGTTAAGGTAAAAATTAAACAGAACTCTACTATAGAAAATAGCTATTTTGAATATTGCTGCCATGATGGTATGTGGTATCCATAAGTTCAGTATGTTTTCATCAAACACTTTTCTACCTTTTTTTGGTACTCAAAGTTCTTTACACTGCTTTCCATTCAACCATTCGCAGACACATACACCGATGGCAGAGCTGCTATGCAGCTTGACCTGACACACCGAGGGCAACTTGGGGTTCAGTATTAGTGTGCAATTACATGCAAATAAATCACTGTGTTTTCTTTAGCTTAGAATGAGCCTCATATATCTACTAGTGAGCAGGACTCCTTGGACAGAGACTACAGTTGCCCAGAATGGACAAAATTTTTCCTTTTCATGTTGAAGTATCAGCTTGAATTAAGTAACACAATAGCACAGCAGCATTTGGAAGATTTATTTTCTTTTAGGGGTATTTTGAGGCTTTATTTAAAAGTTTGACAGTGGAAAACAGGCAGGAAACATGGGGGGAGAGAGAGAGACAAAAGATGTGACATGCAACAAAGGTCCCCAGCTAGACTCAAACCAGGGAGGTCGCTCTTTTTTGGCATCTGTCCAAACCACTAGACTACTGGTACACTCCACAAAGAGTTCAATTCCTGAGAACCTGACATTCATTATAATTAGATTGATCATAACCTGCCACACTTTTAAACAACAAGTGTCTATTCTCTGCAGGAACGCTAACAGTAACCATTTCCTGTTGGTGCTCCTTCACATTAAAAGAGTTCCACCGAGCACTTTGGCAGAGGTGGGAAGTAACGAAGTACTTTTATTGTTACTGTTTTACTTTTTCTGACGACTTTTTACTTTTACTCCCTACATTTTAAGAGAAATATATGTACTTTCTACTCCTTACATTCTCGAAAATGGCTCGATATTTCCATTATGAAAACAATACAACGTAAAAGTCGGAAAAAATCTATCGCGCGGACAGAAAGCGCGTCATAGTGGCGATAATAGACCAATCAGTTGGCAGCCAGCTGCAGCGAAGAAGAAGAACATTCATTCATTCATTCACTCATACATGAGGTCTGTTCAGCTCAATCTAGGGATGCTCCAATCGATCGGCCTATTGCTGCCTTTCATTGCCGATCACCTGTAGCACATATTTTGCAGCCTGCAGATGTCCTGTGTGCGGTGTAGCGCCCCCCTCTCCCTATCCTTCACACTGCGCAGGCGCGCGGCAGCTAAACTTTTGGAGTTTTGCAGAGGTTATTGTGTGTTTTAAATATGCAGACATCAGCAGTACAGTTTAAATATGATGTGTGTGTTTTGGTCTTTATGCTTTATAAGTCATTACCTGACGCGCGCTCTCTGTCAGCGGGTGAGGTCACCTGTGTGCGCGCATCGCGAAAACACAAAATAACATGAGGCTGTTTAGTTAGTTTAATAAAAGAACAATGTACAGACTTGTTAAAGGGGAATCTGAAATAACTTCTAATGTGATCTGGAACTGTAAAAATAGTCTAATTAAATAAAATTTACTTGACGTCTTGGGAGGCGGGTGGCCTACCTAAGCAATAAACATAGATATACCATTAAGCTATGCCAGGTCTCATTATGGAGCATTATAATTTATTACCTCACATAACACACCAATATATACCTATAATAAATTAGAAAATTTACAGCCAATCCATATGATTGGTATCGGTGATCGGCACTCATTGGTGATCGGTATCAGAATCGGCAGCAAAAAACCTGATCGGAACATCACTAGTTCAGTCTGTATTATCCTGTTTGAAATTTGGTTTGAAGAAAAGCTAGACCATATCAGAATTTCTGAATAATCTCTGTAAACCAACACAGTGCATGTTGTGAGCAAAAGAAGAAAAGTTATGTAGTTTGTATGCCTATAACCTTTTTGTTTTTTAGATTTATCAAAAGGCATTTAGTATCATTAAAGGTAAAAATAATTTTTTACTTAAGTACATTTAAAAACCTGTACTACAAGTATTTGTACTTCTACTTAAGTAGAGAATAAGAGCACTTTTGACACCTCTGCACTTTGGTAGCACATGTCACGTAACCACAGTATGCCCACAGAGTCCAGCTGGGGACCTTTGCTTTGCCACATGTCATGCAATCCACAACCTCACCACTAGATGCCACTAAATTTTAACACAACATACTGCTCACACGACCCTAAACTAGGGACCAAGCCTGGTCCTCGAGAGCCACTGCCCAGCTTGTTTTCCAACTATCCCTACACTTACAGCTTCTGATTGGCTGAACACAGATCACCAACACCTGATCCAGGGAATCAATAGTGGGTAGGGCCGAGGTGGTTGAGAAACAAGCAGGACAGTGGCTCTTGAGGACCAGGATTGGCCACCCCTATTGTAAACACACGTTCACTACCCACATACTGCACACACATTCCAGTGCATGTCATACATTTGTCACCTGTAAAACAAAACACATACACTTCCTCCTGGCATGTCTGTATCTATCTCTCAGTGTGTTTAGTGTAATCAATCACCATGCTCTCACTGTAATTACATTGCATCCATCTCTACTCTGTACTGTCGTCTTGTTTTATTCCTTCCCTATCTTCCTTTGTCCCATTCATTCTCAAATGTTTAACTACAGTTTCCCTTGGTCTCTGGGGATGCCAGAGTTGGCCAGTCTGTCCAACGCTTTCATTTCTGTCTAGATTAAAATATCTCAACACATATCCGATTGACTGCCTTAAAATGTAATTAGTTTTGAACTTTTCAGTAGTTTTGAACCAATCAATAGCTGTTTAGTACCCAGAATTAATTTATACATGTCAGCAGATGTAGCCAGTGGTAGATCCACTGATACTGTCTGAAGATGATTTGATAACAACTAAGCCATAACCACATGAATGTGTAGTGAATATTTGAAAACACAGTATGAATATTCTGGTTTCATCACAATAAAAGCAAACGTAAAAAAATGTTTTGAGGTATGAATAGTTCAGTAACATATGTATATAACATTTACCACACTTTCCAAATATGACATTCTCCTGTAGGCGGGTCTTTCCACAGACTGACCAATACCTACATACGGCACTGGATGTGATTTGTAAATTCGCTCCTGGTAAAATCGCTGTTCCCGGCGATATTGTCCAATAGAATTAATGAACGTTGCTTTAGTCCCGCCTTCATCAAGCTCCCGACCAATCAAACACCTCGTAGTCCAATAAAGTTCTGTGCAATAGGCTAGAAGGTCGGACATAACATGGCGATGAGCCAATTATGAATAAAGGAAGTTTCGCGTTGACCAATGAGCATTTAGGACGTATATGCTGAGCTTATAAATGACAAGGTGACAGCGTTTCTCATTCTACATTCATTGACTGCCGCTGTGTGCGAGAGCAGCTAATCCCGGACCCTCCGAAAGCCGCACCAAACCGGTAATTTAGCCGTTAAGTAAGTCCCATACTTCATTTACAGTAAATTCCTGTCTTTAAAATTGCATGTGTGCCTGGCATTTAAAGTACTGTCTTTACGAGCTGTCAGGCAACGTCTGGAAAGCTTGCGGTCATTGCTAACATTTGGTAGCTAAGTTAGCTAGCTAGGTCGGCCATTCAGTGGCTTAGTTCTTTGGATTGACTTCTGAGTCGATAAATATTTGTGTCCTCTGTGTATCTACTGAGAGGAGAACAATACAGTAGGAAGAGGAAGAGCGAGTGTCTGTCAGGTGCTGTGATATTACTGTGTAGGCAGCTTGTCATATACCGGTCACAGCGCGGCCAGGCTGCGTTGACAGTCTATTGAACGTAAAATGTCTGACACAAGGCCTACCGCAATCCAAGTGAGTCGGCCGCTGCAAGGACACTCCTGACTGACTCCTGACGGTGTCATGTCTGCCCTTGTTATCGCACTACTGCTGTTTAGATTTATTTTAGCTGGGAGTGCACCGTGTTTGCTGCCCAGGCCCCATGTGACCGCCTGCGGCTCATTTTTGACCTTCACTGCTGCAGACTGGTTAGCTTAGCAACGTAGCTTAGGTCCCGCGACCAGACCATATCTTAGCAAGTGAAACTGACATGCAAGCTAGCAGTGATCAGATCGGTTCAAATCATACTGATGCTTGCACCAAAAGCTGATATTTCCGTTATATCTAGTCAGAAATATCTTCAGCTAATTTCAGTTATAAGAGTGTGGAAGTAGGCGTGTTAAAATCATTCATTCTGCAGCATGTGTGGATTTGTAGCGGTTTATCTGGAGCTGATCCTTGAAGTAGTCTATCCAATTGGATTAGCTTTTCGCCCGGTTGAACTGCCCAGGACCAACAAACCAGAGTTGCACTCCACCGTAGTCTGTTTGTTGCAGGTATTATCATTGTATGATCCCGAACTTTCCTTCTGTAAACATAATTTTGCTGGATGACTTTAGGCATTGGAAGCTTGCTTGATCGTGTTTGTGAACTAAATGTAAGGAGGTTTGCTAGTGTAGCTGCCAAAGCTGCAGGTCAGTTAAGTTAACACATTGCAGCATAGAGCTACACATGGAGTCCTCATGTAGTCACTCTTCATGACAGGTCACCTCAGTTAAAAAGTAGAAGTTCCTCTCTCCCTGTGAAGTTGAATGATGTTGTGTGCACACACTTGTTAACCAAAACATGACCTTTCCTCAAATGAATGTTTTCAGGCTTGCATTGTTTGGTTGCTGTGAACAGACTTTAACTAGGTTACCAATATGTTGCATGTCCAACCAGAGAGACCCTATGAAAGCACTTAATAAAGTTGAAAAATGTTTCTTGTCTCTTCAGGTTCCAGCCATGTATGCCTGCGCCAAGTTTGTCACTTCTCCTGCCCTGGTACGTCTCTGTTAGACTTTGGGGGGGGAGAATAATCATCAGACATGTGCAACAGTTAGTGGATACGTTTGAGTTTTCTATCATAAGTAGTACTTTTAAATATCAGGGTCTGTCAGTTTGTCTGTCTGTTTTCCAGCAAATACATTTATAAAGATGCCTATAAACCCAATATCGTACATTTCAGCAAAGCGACTGTAAAGGACAACTTTGAGCTGTTTTGACACTGTTGGAACTGTTGCCTTTGATGACTGTTTGATCCAAGCTCACTTGGTGACACTAGTCATCTGACCTTGCAGCATATTGACATCTGACATCTCAATCATAGCAGTCGTGTAGAGAACAAGGCTCTGTATTTACATCGGACACTATTGAAGATGATTACCTGTTAGTTCATTTGTAGCATTGCATGTAATGGGCCATTAGAGTTTAAAGACATGTTATTAGAGAAATTACTTGACTGTGTGCACTGAGTAATTACTTTGTTCCTTTGGCACGTTTTCTGTGTTTAGTGTGAGACACATGCTTTCAGCCGGAATCTTTCACACTTTTATGAAAATGGACTACCTGTAGTGTGGTTTAGCACACAACATAATGCCTGAATCACTTTTTTTCACACAGCTTCATAAGAGGCTGTTTCAGACACAAAGCAGTAGGCAGCAAGTCAAGAACACAAATTAATCCTTGCGTTTTTTTTCCCGTCAACACATCCTAGACTTTCTAGAAATGAATTAATGTCAAGAAATATTACATGCAACTGTATTTGTTAGTTACCTTGAAAGCCAAATGCCAAAATTTTCTTCTGGGGTTGTTTTAGCTTCATGTATGAGGATATGTATTTAACACTAATGACAAATCATACACATCAAAGCTGTAACATGTATAGATAAGAACATGTAAACCAAACATCAATCTTCTAGATTTTCTATTAAATATCTTGGTGATAACACTGCATCTTATTTTGTGTATTAGTATATTTGATCAGGACTGTGGTTGAAAAGGCTACAGTTGCATAGTTTCCACTTGATTTTGATGTGCTTTGAGTACCTGTGGGAATTTTCCAGTTTTGTTCTTCGCAAATGTAACAGGATAATATTCGTTGGAATTACTATTATAGTTTCCCAAATTGTGTCCACTTGTACTTAGTTTGCTTGTCTGTCTCTAGCTGCGTGGGGGGTCCAGAGTCCTCGCCCGGCCAGTCTCAGTCTCCCTGTTCAACAGACCTGAAGTCACAGCGGAGCAGCAGGTCTGTCCTTTCACCTTTCAACCTTTTTTTTTTTTTTTTTTTTCTTTCTTTCTTTCTTTTTTTTAACTGACTTTGCTTTTTACCAACACTCGCACAAATCGCAGGATAACATTAGTGCATTTAACTTAATAAAACAATGTTGTTTTTTGCTTTTTTTGATAATTGCACTCAAATACACTACTTCCTCCTGTATTTCAAACATGGTGAATGTTGATGGATTTCAGAGACATGGACTGTAGTTGTTTCTCCTCTCCCAGGCTCTGTTGCCAGTCAGCCAGTCTGCAGTCCTGTCCCGCTCCTTCCAGACCAGCTCGATCTCCCGGGACATCGACACCGCTGCTAAGTTCATTGGTGCTGGTGCTGCCACAGTGGGTGTGGCCGGCTCAGGAGCTGGAATCGGAACAGTGTTCGGCAGCCTCATCATTGGCTACGCCAGGTAACCTTTTTACAAACAAACCTTTTAGATGATTAAATTTACTGTCTCTGTGCTTCTTGTCAAACTGTGGTGATGTTTATGACTATGACACAACCTAGTACTCTCTAGTGCCCTGTATGTCACAGTCATTTACTTTAAAATGGTCCTCATCACTAATCTGGGATCTATAGGTCAAATGCCTCATGCAATTTGAATAATTGAGGTTTCTGTTTAAATTAAATTAAGACATAACATTTCCAGTGACTCGGTCTACTTAAATCCACTCATTTATGATAAACATGATACTGGAGGCCACATTGAATAAACTTCACATTTTTGTCACTGTCATGCATGTGCATGACTACACGTACAGGAAAATACAATGATGGAATGCAACACTGTAAAGACATTAAGGGCAAGCATACAACAGAAACTAAAATTAATAAGCAGGCAGTTTTCAGCAGTATAAAATATTTAATTTTTCTAGTAGCATTATTGAAGTCTCTCTGTATAAAAGGATAGTGGGGGGAAAATAGCCTGCAACAACTGCTTTTCTGCTCATGCCCTGCTCAAACTCTAGAATAGCTTCGTTTCCTAGTTAAATGAAACTGGGCCAATTTGTGAATGTACACTGTATCCACTATGCCAGTGCGTGCGACACCTTGTGGTAAACATTTAAACACATTTTGCAATTATGTTGAAATCAACATTTAATTGGCTGCTAACCTGGCACCCCTCTGTCCTCCACAGGAACCCCTCCCTGAAGCAGCAGCTCTTCTCCTATGCCATCCTGGGGTTTGCCCTGTCTGAGGCTATGGGTCTCTTCTGTCTGATGGTGGCGTTCCTCATCCTGTTTGCCATGTAAACGTGGAAACACACCTGTACCTCTCTCCCCTTCACTTATCCCCTTTTCCCACCACCCCTGTTTCCTTAGCCTCCTTGTTCCCTTCTTTCCCTTCCTTCCATCTGGAGGGTGGTTTCCAGAACGGGAACTCTGATCGTGCTGATAGGCCATTCCAATAAACGGAGATAATAAAGGAAAAATATTTACATCTGAGGTTAACAAACCTCCAATTCGACATTTTTATGTTCATATGCTTCTTTTTGTTTTTCTGAAGTTTTATGTAAGACCTCACTTCGGTTTAAATAATCTGTCCAAAATAAATGGTTGGGATAACTTAAGTCAGTCTTTGTTTTTCTCATTGCTTGGTATGATTTTGTGTGTAGAGGGCATAATTTGTGTCTGCAACAGAGTAAAACCAGTTCTGGCTTCCATGAAATAAACAGCTAAAACAGCTGTCACAATATTGCAAAACTAAAAATGAAATTCTGAGATTGAAGTGTTAATCTTCTTTGAGTAATGTAGCAAAATCCTGAGATTAATTTAGAAAAACATTTTTCCAAATAGGATACAGTTGCACTACAAATTAAAGTCAAATGATTAAACCGAATATTGAGAATGAAGTCAGAATGTTTTGCAATGTTAGAATATTCTCAAAATTAATGTCATATGAAAAGTTTAAGTGGCTACTGAAAGAACACAGGTTTTGATGCTAGATCACACAGGATGGTTTTACAGTTCACCTCTCTGCTTCTGTCAATTTGATTAAATCACAGCTTATGTTTTTATAAACTGAGAGGACAATTATTATAACTTAGAAGTGATCAGGAGTAATCTCTCACATAACTTAATCATTTCAGGCTTATTTCACAAAATAAACATTGTTATAGTTTATATTTTTTTTGTGGAATACTATGTTTGCTATACTGTTTTAAACTGCCATGTTATTTGGCAACTTGGTGGTCAGATCAGTGATGCTGGTTCATTTACCTGGACTGAGACAGTTGAATATTGTTGGAAGTTAAAAAAAACAAAAAACTTTCCCTTCCTCATGATGAACACTTAAAAGTGGTGGTTTCAACTTCTTAGATTATCATCTTAAATCCTTAAAATCATACCTAAAATTTCAGACTTTTTTTCTATTTGAGGCCTAAAATTTACTGAACTACATCACAGTGCTGATCTCAGAGCTACAGGCAGTCCCATCTACAATGCTTTGTATTTAGATAATCTTGAATCTGCATATCAGATGCAACTGATTTATCATCAAATGTTTTTTCTAATGTTAAAAGATGTGTTTGCTTCTTATTGGAATAATCTTGTCCCTGACATTTGTTAGAAAAAAGTCTGATTGTTACTAATATTAACAAAATAAAGGAAATCAACTTCAATCAGGCTATTCATACTCAAATTCATGGCCAAATTCTATATTCATAAGTGAAAACTAAAGGTAAGCTTTTTTTCTCTAGTGATCAATGCAATGAAAAAAATTCTACTCTAATTAGATCCTGTGATCCAAATGAGATCAAGACCACGAGGTTAAAGAAGTATAAGTGTCCATATTTTTACAAATAAATGTATTTATGTAACTTAGTATTATTTATTGATGTGTATATTTATATTTTTGACTTGTCTGATAACGTTATACTACTGTACAATAAATCCGTTTTAGGATGGCAAATCTTGTATATTCATCAGTGTAGCCATTGTCTATGGCCTCAGCTGTGTGTGCTGAATTGAAAATATTTACATATATTTGTATATCTATATATATATAGATATATCTATATCTATATATATATATATATATATACAAACGTAGATTTAATGTATGAACTTCCTCTAGTGGTTACCTGTATAAAACATGGAAACAGGAGTTTTATTTTGAAAGTTTCATTCCGGATGTTCCGTGTGTCACCGTAACAATGTAGTTTGGGGAGAAATCCTGAAGTTGCGTTACGCTAATGGACGAGTGAGGATGTGGTCGATATAAAACTAAGTATTCTGACACAATATTACTTTAAACCGACAACATATTGACAGTAAACTCATTCTTAAGCCGAAGCAAGGTGTTAGTTTTGTTGACAACTGGTTACTTTTTGAAGGCCTGGAGAAAAACAGAGTAAAGCTAACGATAAATAGCCACCATGTCGTCGGAAGAAATGTCTTGTTCTTTGGCCTCGCCTCTGTGTTCGTCTCTACCCTGTTCGGCTGTTCTCTGATCCCGCTGGACAACAAGACAAGCAGAGGTAACTTCACACTCCACTGTCAACACTGCGAACAGCTAGCGTTATAAATTAGTCAACACCAGCGACTTTGCTGTAGCCCGCTAGCTTCCGAGCCATGGCGGACAGCTTTGGAGAGGAGTCCAGCGGTGGTGCCCTTGGCATAGGCGTTACCAGCCAGGGCAGCGGAACATCGCTGCTGCCCACTTTGACCAACTCTCTACCGGGTGGGTTCTCGGCAGCCAGCGGTGCTCACTCCAGTCCGAACCCGGCCTCACCTCCTCTCGCCGCGGCCGCGCACAGTGGCCTAACCGCTGTGTTGGCCCCTATGTCCGCTGTCACCGCTACCCCAGCCGGTCTTGGGAACACATTCACCCCAGGCTCCTCGCCACCAGTCGTGGCCGTGTCGCCGACCGTGCACGCCTCTTCGCCTCTCCCCGGCATTGGGCTAGGGGTCGGCGGAATGGCCGGGGTGGCAGGAGCGGGCCTCCTGTCACAAATCCACGCCACTTCCTGGGACCCGACCCTCAGTACTGACTGGGACAACGAAAAGGCTTCGCAGCAGTGCATTCTGAGAATAAAGAGGTAATACAAACTTTCACAAGCCACTAAAATGGCCACAGTGTGTGTGTTTTAAGGTGAGCTGACGTCTGAGTTCTCAATCGAATGAGTAAAATCGAAAGTGAAAGCTTTCCACAAAGTTTCTTCACCACCTGAAACCTTTAGGGACTTTACAGAAGACAAGACTGAAACGTCTGCACATACTTAACTTTAGTCAAGTTAAAGAGTTAGGGGGTCAGTTTCTTTTCCTTTATCAGCCTTATGGAGCACTGACAAGCTGTTTGTAGATTCCACTATGGACACTGACATTTTCAATATATTAGATTCTGTACATCTCTACAATCAATTACTAATATCATCTGTCCCTCTCTCTATCCCTCTCTTCAGAGATATCATGTCCATCTACAAAGAACCTCCACCAGGGATGTTTGTTGTCCCTGATCCTCAAGACATGACCAAGGTAAAATGCCAGGTCCCATCTGACAAAGCATTCTCAAGTATGTCAACAATTACACTTTTCATACATCTTGTATCCTGATTAAATCCAAATCTAAAACAAATTTAAAACTCACCAGGGATCAGATAGACCTCAGATAGACCACCTGAGTGCAGAGCACAGTAAAAAAAAAAAAAAAAAAAAAAAAGTATGCCAAGCAGGTTGACTGGCCAGTTGCTGGCGCCTTCTGGCAACTGGTGGAAGCTAACCATCGATGGCCTGACATGTTTATCTGGTCAGTGGAAGAGTATGAGGCAACTAAAAGAAAGATGGGGGTTCAAAGTTCATGGATAATAAAGTACACCTGGCTAGAGTGAGGTGACAGTCTTCATATGTACTGTAGCTCGATAATCGATGGATAGGGTAGATTTTGAGAACAGTGACTAGGGTTAGGGAATTCACATTAGGATCTTCTCATCGTTTTTCGAGGGGACCATCAACTGGTAACAGGGTCAATAAAAGTCATTATAAAACAATGACTCGTTACAACTTGTTTTACTACATGTTTTTGTAGTTTTGGTCAGTTGAATGAAGATTTAGACATGTAAAAATGAGTGTGTGTGTTTAATCTACTGATAAAATTACTTACTTACACTTATAGGTTTTACTGTCTTTGTCAGCAGATGGAGTTTGTCCAGTTGTAATGGAGATGTTTCTGCTGTCATAATGGCCACGTAAGGTACTAGTCTCCATGACACCTGAGCATTTCCATCTGCTGAAGAAGTTTGAGAGTGTGTAAAAGCTCCAGAAAGACGTTTTCCAGTATCCGCATTGAACTTTCATGCTGAAAAGATAAACTGATAAAATTGTGAGGATAGCTGAGGGTTTTCAATTAATCTAAGCACTGTAACATCCTGCAGTTAATAAATGACTTGTAGGATGAAGGGTGTGACCCACTGTTGCCACACTGAGGTTTCCCAGTTTTACTAGAGTCGAAATCAGCATGGAACTAGTGAAGTTTTTAGGTCATGAAATCACTCACACTTGATGTTCTTCTCATTTGTACATTTGTTCCTCAGAGTGGTGTCTGATCGGTTGTTTTCTAGGTCAGATTTTCTGCTCCATGGTGTGTTAATTCCCAGTATTCCTCTCCCCTACACATCTCTTCACATCCTTTCTTCTCTTTCTATTATTACTTTCTACTTACTATATAACACAACTTCTCCATCATCCTGACAAAAGGTTTTTTCTTTCTTTCCCTTCCTGCAGATTCACGCCCTGATCACAGGGCCATTTGACACACCATACGAGGGTGGTTTCTTCCTCTTCTTGTTCCGCTGTCCCCCCGACTACCCCATCCACCCACCCAGAGTCAAGCTCATCACCACAGGTCACAACACTGTGCGCTTCAACCCCAACTTCTACCGCAACGGCAAGGTCTGCCTCAGCATCCTGGGGTAAGTCAGGGCTTGTTTCTTTCATGTACAAATGTGATGATGAGGAGCTCAAACGAAAAGATAGTTACACTTAAAGAACTAAGACTGTTCTGTTGTATCGGTTTGTATATAAAAGAGGAAATGCCAAGTTGTGCATCTACTTATCCAGAATGTTTTGATCAGAAACATTGTGAAAACAATAAAACGCTACCTGTGTTTTTTTCACACACACACACACACACACACACAACAGAGAGAAGTGCTGTCTCTAACTGTAAAATTTTCAGCACAGAGAAAAGAAGACTACATATTGTGCTTCCTGCCAAGAGGCATGGTGCACTGGTACACCGTTAGCAAAGAGAGATTTCAGAAAATTAACTGAACTTGGACAGTAACAGCTGAACATTTTCGCAAATTGTTACAAAATTGTCTGTCATAGTCATGAATAGGGCTGGGCGGTATAACGGTATACCTGTTTGTTTCAATATATTTTTACACTTGGTATGGAATTTTTAAATTCCGTTTATGCCGTGATCACATTTAGATCTTTATAACAGAGAGCAGAGTCTTTCATCAGGCTCCTACACACACCTACACCCGCTCCCCTCTCCCACTGAGCATGCGGCCACAGCCAGTCCCGACTCTACTATCGTTCAGTCAGCAGCGTAAAACACAGGCTCAGTTTCATTAGTAATGAGAATGATGATGTGGTTCATAAAAAGAAAACCAGTGGTTCAACATTGCTAAAGACCTGCTCCCCACAGCGATACAAAAACAACAAAGATGAATTAAATTGTAATTAATTTTTTAAAATATTGACATAATATTGACTTTCTTTACTTCAGTCATTGTTTAAAAACAAGAAAAAAACTTTGTTAACTTTTTAAAACTCTGTTATAGATTCAGATTACTGTCTGTTGTCATAACATTCTTATTATATCATTTTTATAATCCCTTTGAATTGGGAATTGAACCTGAAACATTTTCTACAAGAAAATACCAGGATACAAAAGGTATATCATGACGCAGCCAAAATTTAGCGGAATATGGATTTTTAGCTCACATCGCCCAGCCCTAGTCCCAAACGATTGCAACTTTGATTCACTGCTGAAACCTGTGTCTGTGTGTGTCTGTGTGTGTCTGTGTGTGTCTGTGTGTGTCTGTGTGTGTCTGTGTGTGTCTGTGTGTGTCTGTGTAGGACATGGACAGGCCCAGCATGGAGTCCAGCCCAGAGTATCTCATCTGTCCTCATCTCCATCCAGTCTCTAATGACGGAGAACCCCTATCACAATGAACCTGGCTTTGAACAGGTACATGGGAAAACAGTAATAACACAGCTTTGTATTAGCATTGAAATCATTACAGCTCTTATTTAAGACTCTTTACCACATTCACCAGTATTCACAACATACAGCTACAACCTGACGATGACATGAGGTTGAACCTCAATCATTCTTAAAGAAATGTTTGTTGCGAAATGCAACATTGTTTGATGGAAATTAAAGTAAGCAACCTACAGTAGGCTGAATTCAAAGGCACCCTAAAAATCAAAGTGAACAAATAATTGCTGCAACTTATAATGGTACTCATTAGTTTCTATGGCCCCCATGTGCTTGTATGCATGCCTGACAACGCTGGGGCATGCTTCTTATGAGACGACAGATGGTGTCCTGAGAGGATCTCCTCCCAGGTCCTGGCCAGGTCATCACTGAGCTCCTGGACAGTCTAAGGTGTAGCCTGGTGGTGTCAGATGGACCTAAACATGATGTCCCAGTGTTGTTCTATTGGATTTAGTTTAGGCGAGCATGGGGGCCAGTTACTGGTATCAATTCCGTCATCCTCCAGGAACTGCCTGCATACTCTTACCACATGACGCCCACTGCACCAGCACAGGATCTGACAATGGGTCCAAGGATTTCATTCCAATACCTAATGGCAGTCAAGGTGCCGTTGTCTAGCCTGTAGAGGTCTGTGTGTTCCTCCATGGATATGCCTCCCCAGACCAACACTGAACCACCATCAAACTAGTCGATATTACAGGCAGCAAGGTCTCCATGGCTTTTCCAGGCGCTTTCCTATCCTTGGAGCTCCAAGTAACCTGCTCTCATCTGTGAAAAGCACAGGGACCCAGTGACGGAACCTCTTGAGATTGTGCTCAGAGACACAGCAAACCTTCTGGCAATGGCACGTATTGATGTGCCATCCTGGTGGAGTTGGACTACTGGGCAACCTCTGTAGGGTCCAGGTATCACCTCCTGCTACCAGTAGTGAGATTGACCCTACTCAAATGCAAAACTAGTGAAAAAACAGTAAGAGAAGATGAGGGGGGAAAAATGTCAGTGATTGAAAAGTGTTCCTTTGATTTTTCTTTTTTTAGCAGTGTATAATGTATCTGTGTGGCCGTCACACAAACATTATTTACTTTGGTTATGATGGCCAGGCAGAAGCTATGTCACCAATAGAAATGTGTCAATAATGACTACTTCAATGATAATGATGATGATTTGGATGGGAATTTCACACATGCTGACAATTTCACACATGCTGACAATTTAGTAGAGCATATTTAGATTTAGGTCCCAAATATGGTTTACACAAGCACACAGATGCTTTGCGCTACCTAAGTTCTGTTTGTTGCTCGAGTGTGTCATTCGGAAGATCCTAACACAATGGAAGTGTGAAATGCAGTTTTGAGCATTGTTGCTAGGGCAACTATAGTATGAAACAATGAGAGAAAACTGACAACATCTTTTTCAGTTAATTTTCACTCAAAATAATGGTGAAATGTCGGTATACGTCATAATATGCTTCTTGATCATCTCTTCATTCAGACAGGAATACAATTGAAAATGCTTAACTGAAATAGCTTTTTTTTCTTCTGTCTCTGCAGTAAGTATCATGCAGCAGTGTGAGTAGTTAGATTCATTTTGTAAGTTAATTAACTAATACCATGACATGTTTCTAGTTACTCCCCAATAGCCTACGAGTCCACAAGGCAAGAAAAAGACAGACATTGTAAATAAGAAAACCTTGCATGTGTCCTTGGCTAAATGTATACTGGCATTTGTTCATTTTTCCAAAGAATATCTGAAGCTTTAAATTAAACACCTTCTGAAAAGTGCCAATATATAGGTTCAGGACCGTAGAGCTAAAGTGGGTGTGGGTATACTGAGACTTGTGACACAGGTAGACTGTGCCTAAAGTTACAGATCGTTAAGTTCAGCTACTGGGGAAGACCTAGTAGAGCTGGATATCTCCAGGTTCGTTAAGTTTCCTGATTACTGTGTGTGAAGTGATACCAGCAGTGAATAACTATTTCTAATTCATCATCATGCTTTTAAAGGACTTTATTTAACTTACTACAAGGCTCTGTGTGTGTGTGTGTGTGTGTGTGTGTGTGTGTGTGTGTGTGTGTGTGTGTGTGTGTGTGTGTGTGTGTGTG